>JACDOX010000032.1:1727997-1777493 GCA_014549065.1 Cardinalis cardinalis
TGGTATATCAGACTGCTCTCTTCACCTGTCAAGCATCTGCTTGCATGTTACCTATTCTCTTCAGCTTTGATTAAACAGAATAAGCGTGCCTTGATGGAACAAAAGCATTATTTGGGATTAAAAGAGTTGTTTAACTGACTATAAAATAAATGTAGCTGTGGTTTTCCTGTCTGTTTTATAGAAGCACTTCAGAAACCTGTGTGTACCCAAACTGGAGCTGAGATTTGAGAACATGTAGGAGAGAGGAAAATGGGGAGGTTGGATGGTTTTCTACACTTGAGAAAGCTTTACACTGAAGTTCTCTCTTGTTTTAGCATGATCGAATGTCCTCCACAAAGAGAAGCAGTGCTGCTAGGAGTTGGCCCAAGATGAATGTCCAGTCTGTTTTTAGGTTCACATAACTATCCAGTGAGAAATTTGGACTAGACCTTTAATTGCTGCACAGAGAAGCAGCCCTGTGTCACTCCAAAAAAAAAAAAAAGAGGATCACATTTTTCCTCTGATACTGACATTAAAGCAACCAATGAATATTRAGCTCTCAGGTCTGAGGGCAGATTTTTTGGCCCAGATAATTTTCTGAGCGAATAAAATATGAGAAAGACATTGTGTAGCTGGTGCCTTGGGCTTTGCTTTTCAAAAAGTGTTTTATTTCCCTGGCATGCTTTCTGCAGCATCTACTGAACATTGGTGGAGGCTGAAATAATGACCAAGAGGTATTTTCTTCCTGAGATGAGGSTGCTCTAGTTGCAAGGCGTTCCCAAGTGAGCTCCCTAATGAGTGATAGATGGGAAAAATAATAGGAAGGATCCTTAAATGTTCCAAGTTTTGCATGAAAAATATCAGTTTTTTTGGATGCTGTGTTTGGTACCTAGCCTAGAATTCTCCTACATTTTGATAGTGGTGTCTTCAGAATGACATAGTGAGTCATAATATTTGACATTTGGGGAGATTTTTACTGGATCTCTAAGCACTTGTCAAGACTGTTCAGAAGAATACTTTAAGAAGAATTATGATTTCCTTTGAGAGTTTTGATACTGTTCATATTTTTTTAAAGCCTGTTTCCTTTGCTTCAAAACAAAACAAAAGAAAAAATAGAAACTTCAAAAGTATGTATTGACCATTTTTAGTGCAAGGACAGTTGAAGGCATCTATCCACACTCTTTTCAGTTATTAGATGGCCTTCCAAAATTATTTCCAGCTTTAGCTCATTTGAGCTCTTTTCATGTCACCAGCCAGTTAATTTTTTTGATGTTTATTTTCACATGAGATCCATAGCACACGAGGGACATGGGGAATATCAAGATGACAAACTGGCAGCTCTCCAAGCTTTGTAGCAAGGTCTGACCTGCTCATGTTCAGGTCTGAGGGGGTGCCTTTGTTAGTTTTTGGGAGGGTTGGTGGCCTGGAGCTTTTGGGATGGCAGTAAACAGACCAGTCCTRTAGGGGGATACAGTGTGGGTAAATGAAGGTGGCACAGAGTGTCATCTTATCCCCTGAAGAGCTGCAGCTGAACCAATTACTAAAGATTAGGAGCAGGCCTGATGCTAACAGGCCACACCTGTAGCCAGCAAGAACAGTGTTATAAAAGAGTGGGTTGGTAGGGTCTGGAGTCACATGGCTGCTGCAAGGACCAGGARCAGYCAGTGCTTAGAGGAGCTGCCTGYGAGAAAYRTTGAGAAGGTACGAAACTCTGGTGGTGTGGAATCCTTGCACTGTAGTGAAAATAGAGCTCTTGATCTATAAGACAACAAACTACAATGATAATAGAGCTCTTGCTCTATAAGATGACACTGTCCCAGTTCTGCCACCTCAGAAGGTGTCAACAGCTGTCCCCAATGTTCACAGCTATAAGAACTGAACATCTCTCATTGCTTTTGAGGAGCAGCAAAGTGCAGTGGCCAGCCCCAAGCCCAGATCTGTTCCCTGGTTCCCATGGATCTCCAGTGTTCAGTTCCCTTGGCACGTCCCCTTTCCTCAGCTGGATGCACTCATTCTATTTGCACAGGGTTTGTCCAGAAAAGACCTGGTAGCCTTTAGCAGTGGTGGCTTCCTGGGATCYCTTGGCTCCAGGTGGAATTGCCTGTCCTGTAACTTCTGTACACAGCAAACTGCAGGATACCATGGCAGGCTCCCCTGGCAGTGCCAGCCCAGCACAAAGCCAGCAGGGTTTGTATGCCCCACGAGGATGGGGTTTGGGCTGGAGGTGCCCCCTCCATGGGCTGGATTCCTGCTCTCATTTATACCTGACAGCTCTCAAAAGCAGATCTAGGACACAYTCATGTTTGAAACACACAAAAGCAATGGAGTAGTTTTGGCAAACACGTATTATACTTCCATTCTAAGAGGGGGAGCCATATCAAGAGCTGTCTATCTTGTAGTGGAGGGAGGCTGGGCACGTGGGAGGAATAACCTGACAGAGCAGTAGCACCTGGGGGAGTTAACAAACCRCACCTAGCAGCACCAGAATAATCCTAAAACTGTGCTCTCAGCCAGCTCACCAGATCACAGAACTGATAAAAGATGGATGGTTCTGATTTGCATTTTCCATCTGAATTTTGATCTTTGTGGTTTGCTTGGCTTGTGTTTTCAAGCGTTTCTCTGTAACCACTAGGGTGTAGAGGAATGTAAGGATTTTTGAAAATGCCATTTCTCCCAGGACAGGTGGAGCTGCAGCTCCATGAAAACCTTCCAGAACAATGCCAGCCCAGCAGTGCCTCCCACATTATCCTTTTYCCCCACCATTCCCATGGCCTGTTGCTTATGTGCTGGTATGTACTATGTACAGGCATAGAAAATATGTGTACCCTTGAAACCCTGCAGATGTGCTCCTCTGGTGGAGCTGCACAGGGGGTTTGGGACTGTAGATTTTGGGGGGTTCCATGTTGAGATTACCTGACCTTTGCTTTTCCTGCAAGGCTTTGGGAGGTGTGGGATAGGTTTCTGTGTGATTCTAGGGAAGGCAAAGAGCTCTGTGGTCTTTGGCTGGATCTCAAATCCTGGGGTACTGAAGTGTGACCTAATAATTTAGAACTCAGAGAAGGATTGTATTTAAATAAACTATCACGGCTTGAATGTTCTACAGCTATTAATTATTAAAACTTATACAAATCCAGGGAGGTTCATGGCATGTTATACACCAGACCTAGAAACAGCTGAGCTGGGCTTACATGAGGTCGATTTTTTTCTGAAAAGACATCATCTCCTGTGAGCACAATAGAGCTAGTACTTCTCTTATAAATAGTGAATGTTTTATAATTACATGCAGTCCTAAAGCTGGTTCCTATTATGGAGAGTCACAGAGGTTTTGGGGGGAGGGTTTGTGGTTGTTGTTCTTTCCCAGAATGATGTCCAATCAGCTTCTTTGGCAGTGTATTAACCATGGCTGARATGTGTGCCCGTGTGAAAATGTTAGGGTCTAATGAGCAACTTCACTTTTGTGTCACTTTCTTGCTTTGAAATAAGAGGTTCTGGGTCAGGAGCTGCCCGTTTGATCCCTTGTCTGTCTCCAAGTGGAGTTCATACCTCAGTGCTTTTACACCAGGCTTTCAAATCCCTGTGATAGAAACAGTGTGGTCACTGCAGGTCAAAGGAGCTGATTTAATGAAGTCTCATGTGCCCTCAACAAGTAATTTTGTCACTTCCTGCYGAACTACTGAGCTATCTCCACTTGGGGAGATTGGCCATCCCTGGACATCAGGGTGTTCAGCATTGTTCAAGCTGTGTCACAGCTTTTTTTGCTTTTCCTTTGCCTCAGGTGAACTGTGTGATGAGGTGATTAACCACTGTGTTCCTGATCTAAATCCCTGCCAGCATGAGTCCAAATGTGTTCCCCTGGACAAAGGCACCAGGTAAGAGTGTGTGTGTGTGTGTGTGTCTGTCTCTGCACAGAGGGCACTTTCATCCATTGGCTTGACTGGGGTTGTACTGGCAATGAGTGGAGAGTAAAAATCACCAAAATTAACACAAATGATGCAAGGCTATATACATTTCAGTCTGTGCCACATTTTAACTTTAATCCATCCGTACATACTTCTCTTGGTCTCTGCACAGGGGGCACATTCATCCATTGGCTTGACTGGAGTTGTACTGGCAGTAAATGGGGAGCAAAAATCACCAAAACTAACACAAATAATGCAAGGCTGTATACATTTCAGTCTGTGCCACATTTTAGCTTTAATGCATCCATACATACTTTTCTAGCTTTCTGTGGTTTACTGACAATAATGGATGTACCCTCAGAGCAGAGGAATTAATCTGGAATAGAGCATGGCAATAGGAGAATTTATGGAACAGTCACTGCAAAGCACCTTATCCTACATCACAAACCAAGGACAGTTTCCTTATGTGATCCTTAGGGCACTTATAAATTCAAGAGGTGTAACAGGAGCCTGAACAGATCAGAGCTGGGTGGCTCCAGCTCAGGAGCTGCCTTTTCCATTGGCCTTGCTTGGCTCATCYGGGCATTGGTGATGTCTGTGTTTGCATTTTCCTGTTGGGAATGACACTGGCTGTGTCACAGGGGGGAGAGGAAGCCTCATGTTCTGGATGGCAGCAAAGCACCAGGAGCTTTGGGCCTGGGGACTTGCAGAGGTGACAGTGGCAGCATTTATGGCTTCTCTGCAGAGGGACTGGCAGAGCAATTTAGCAAATAGAGACAGTCAGCTGGAAAGTCCAGCTCTGTGAGAACCTTGTCAGGAAAAGATCTCTGGAGACAAATCCAGGAGAGTTCAGTGCAGAGTGTGCTTGCTGCTGTCTGCACTTTGCCTGAGGCTGTGCTCACAGTGCAGCCCTGGGTGCTCACTGATTCCCTCTGGGGCTCTGTCCTCTCCCAGGACAGGGAAGGTGACAGGCTTTGTTCCTCCTGGCAACTTCCAGCTGGGGTCAGAATGTGTCCTGGGAAGCAGGCAGCATGTCAGAACAGTGTGAACTGACACACAGGAGATGTCAGGAGAGCTAGAAGGAAAGGCACCAAATCTTAGAGAGGGTGGCTATCTCAGCTGACTCTCTGCTAGACAGGCAGTACAACACAAGCCTTTCTTTTGGGTGAAAAGCCTCCAGACAGAAATGTTTCCAAATCTTGAAGAAGGTGAAGCTATCAAATGATGAGGATGGTTCCTGAACTGATGTGCAGGCACTAGACAAGGAGGTGTGTGCCAGGGCATAAATGGTCCCTGATGTTCTTTCCAGGATTTATTCCCAGTTAATCCATCATTTGGTTAATCCCACACCTTTGGGTAATTCAGTACCTACATTGTGTTTTGAGGTGAAGGCTAGTAACTCAAATTGCTTTCTTTTAGAGCATGAAGGGGTGCAGGCAGCTGTGGCCCTGGATAGTTCTCCCATTGCTGGAAGCACTGTCATACCTGCCACCCAAACAATTTGAGTAAACAAGATATTTTTTTCTCACATGCTTGCTAGAAAAGTGTTCTTCCCAGTAGGGCCACTAGCCCTTCAGGGGAGCTAAATAACTGCTTTTAAGTATTYTTCTGCTACTCTTTGTTGTGTTATTCTTCCCACTAGTCATAGAACACTGTCACAGATATCTTTTATGAAAAATCCTTTCCTTAGAAGGGCCTGAGAAGGCCTGAGAAGCTGAAAGGCCTCAGGAACAAAATGTAACCAATGGTTATCTGCTGCTGTGGAATGCAACAGGTGCATCTGGGATTGGTCTCATGTGGTTGTTTCTCATTAATGGCCAATCACAGTCAGCTGGCTCAGACTCTCTGTCCGAACCACAAACCTTTGTGATCATTCTTTCTTTTTCTATTCTTAGCTAGCCTTCTGATGAAATATTTTCTTCTATTCTTTTAGTATAGTTTTAATATAATATATATCATAAAATAATAAATCAAGCCTTCTGAAGCATGGAGTCAGATCCTGGTCTCTTCTCTCACCCTTGGACCCCTATGAACACAGTCACAGAACACTTCAGAAAAATCCATTATTTCTTTACTGCTCCTGTCCTATTTTGCTTTCTAGCAGCCAGACTTGAGAAGTGAAGGAGCCTTGAATGTAGAAGTGTCCAAGCATTGCTATTTCTTTCATTCTTTGGTGGCACCAGACCACTCAGAAATGAGCCCTCAGCAGTTGTGCAGTGATGTAGGGATGCTTCTGGGGCTCTGGAAACAGCAGCCTGTGCTCCTGTGCTGATCCCTTGAGCTCCTGGTGGTGCAGGATGAGGCTCGTGCAGGAGGAGTCTGGCTCCTGTCTGTCTGTCTGTCTGCTTCAGAGGCAGGGAGTGTCACTGGCAGGAGTGCCCTGGGCATGTGAGCAGGACACACCAGTCTGTCTGTCCTACCCTCAGCTCTGGTCAGTCTGCAGCTCTGCAGAGGGAAGAAAAGATGACAAAGACAGGGAAAAAAAAAATAGGAAGCCAAATTATTTATTGAGGTGGGGAGGGAAATTCCATTCTGGCCCTGCCATAGAAGCTGTGATTCACGGCTTTAATACAACAGACATTGAGTGCATGCAGATGCAAATCCCCTCAGATAGGCCAACAATTTAAATACCACTGGACATGTTTTAGGCTCTCTGTGATACTGGGAATGTTGCCATCACTGCAAGGCTGTAGGAGAAAACAAGATTTCAACTGTAGTCATGTCAGATGGTCACTGGGAAATGAGATGTCTAATTGTGTAAATTACTCTCTTGCCAGGATCAGAACATGAAGGTTTCTTTGCCACCTCCTTTACTGCATCAGATTTGACTGACTGACCCTCAGTCCCCTGCTGGCATGTGTGGGACTGTGGGATGAGGATGGAGTTTCCATGCCCCATTCCCTGATGGCACAGACCCGGGGTTCCTAGGAGATGAAGAACTCATGGGGCTGAATTKCTCCCCTCCTGGACTTCAGGCAGGCATTTTTTGGTAGCTTCAGCTGAGATGTGGCACACCAAGAGCTCAGAACAGACTGACCCAAAAGGAATTCCATGCTTCTAAAGCCAAGCTTGGAAGCAAACTGGACTATTTCAGTGTGTCTGTGGCTGCACAGAGCTCTTTGCTCTTGGAGTTAAATTTGCAGGTGGCTTTCCTCCTTTCCAGCCTCCMCATCTTTAGTATGCTGTTACTGTATAGAAGAAGAGTAGCTTTCTTTATGCCAGAAAACAAAACAAAAAAAAMCCCAGCCTTTAACACAATGAAATTACTTCCAAAAAATAACTTCAAGAAAGGAGCATGTTTTTCCATTCACTGTATTGATGTTGGARCATGATATAAATATACTTTATTATTCTAAAGCTTGGAATTATTACCTGACAGCTTAAAATGCTGATTTAATGCAGCCCCACAGAGAAAAGTGGTGGTTCTGTCATTACTGAGATAGCCAATACACATCATAAAAGTGATGCATGGCAGCCCTGAATAAGGAACTGCACATTGTTCATTATTACATCACTTTATATTAGGACTGCAGGGATCAATAAAAAACAACAGGATTAAATGCTGCCAGTTCCCCTCACAAAGTCTTTTGATTGACACTATTTCCTTGCAGGTGTGTCTGCAATGCTGCCAGAAAATGCTGCCCATTTCTTAGGGTTTGGGGCAGGAACACCTCTTGTTTTTTGCTCTTTGCTCTGATTTACCACCTCCATTATGTTACCCACAGTATTCCCTGAGGCAGCAAGGTGTAAAATAGCAATGCACACATGCWGAGGTGGAGATGGACCCTCCTGTGCTGCCAGGCTGGTGGTGGGGGCTGTCCTGCAGGGCAGGAGGGTTCTGCATGCCCCTACCCCTGCCCAGGGACAGAGCAGGCTGTGCCCCATTTCCTCCTTCAGCCAGCCAGGCCAGGGACTGGAGCTCACATTCTCTGTGAGTGACCCTGGGTGGGGTGGCTGCTGTCACCCTGCAGCCTCTCCTGGCCACTGGCACTCACAGGTGACACTGTTGATCCTGCAGTGTCACCCAGCTCAGCCCTGGGAGCAGCCAGGGGCCACCTGCTGTCCCTGGGGACACAGCCAGCACAAGGATGCTGCCTGGGAGTGGAAGTGGTGTTTCCTCATCACTCCTGCGTGTCCAGTTCCTCTGAAGAGGTTTCCCACAAGGTTCCTCCTGCATTTACCCCACCAGGCTGCTGGCAGGGAGGAGGAGGGGGGGACCAGCTGAAGAGATYGATGGAGCTGTAGCCTCTCTCCTGATGCCACATCCCCAGCTTTATAACATCCCTCCTCTTCCAGCTCTCAGTGACTAGCATGTTGGGTCCAACCACAGGCTCTAGCAAGAGCACAAACCTCTCTTTTAGTGCTGAGATTCTCTGCAGCTCTTCCCCTGATTTGCTTGAAGTGGTGTGTGCCTTTTGTTTTCCAGATGTGCAACATCCAGCTGGGAGGACTAAAATGTGTTTTATGGACTAAAGAGTGTTCATGACTAAACAYTGCCTACAGGATAGATTCAAAAAAAAGGCTGTTCAGCAATCCCAAAAGATCTGATCCAAGTCAGAGACTTTGCGATGCATTTTCTATTGTCAGGTTATAAACTTCTGCAGGACTTATAAATAGAAATGCTGATGCAGCCTTTGTACAGCAAACTTGAGAACTGTATAAAATGAAACCAACAGGCAGTGTCTGCAGGTCTGGRTACATCCCACTGTGCTCCATCCCACAGTGTCACCCCACAGCAGAAGGTGCAGTGGCACCATGGCGAGGGACACACTGCAAAGACAACTGCTGCAGCAGCATTTTGAATAGAAATGAATTTTGCCAATGAATGGAAAGCAGGTGGTGGTCTCAAAACTTGGTCTTTCTCTCTGAATTTGCTGAGGTTTATAGCTTGTTTACAGATGGTTTTGGAAGGTGGAYCCTTCCTGTGTACAGGGCCAAGCTCAGACACCCAGCAGTGTGCAGGCACTGGCAAAATCAAACTGTGGGGCATCAGGGGCACTGCYCTGGCAGAATATTGCCCCTTATTCTGTAAGGTCAGGAAGGAGATTGTCACCTTTAGCACAACTGGGATTCTGCTGGGTGAACACCCCTCTCACGGACTCAGCTGAGGAGAAGCTGTAGGATGGTGSTGCTGTGCTCCAGTGGAATTGCAGCAGGTTGCAGAGCCTCAAATGCAGCCAGCCAGGAGGGACCTGGGCAGGAGCTGCGCTTGATGCTGCCAGCAATAATTGCAAACCTGTCCCCACCCCAAATCCAACCGGTGCTGGGCTGCCTGAGCGAGCTGCCGGTGTGAAAGGAGCCATTAACAGGGATGTTGTGCCTTTCAGGTGCGAGTGCCTGCCGGGCTACAGCGGCAAGCACTGTGAAGTGGATGATGATGACTGCGTGGGCCACAAGTGCCGGCACGGAGCCGCCTGCGTGGACGCGGTCAATGGCTACACCTGTGTGTGCCCGCAGGGCTTCAGGTACGGCAGGGCTCACCCCGAGCCCCCATCCCCAGCCTCTGACAGCACTGAGCTGACATCCCCATCAGCCTCTAACCCAGCCCTGACATCCTCACCAGCCCCTAACCCAGCCCTATCTCCCATCCCCATCAGCCCCTAACCCAGCCCTGATCTCCATCCCCATCAGCCCCTAACCCAGCCCTGATCTCCCATCCCCATCAGCCCCTAAACCAGCCCTGATCTCCATCCTCACCAGCCCCTAACCCAGCCCTGANTCCCATCCCCATCAGCCTCTAACCCAGCCCTGACATCCTCACCAGCCTCTAACCCAGCACTGAACTCCCATCCCCATCAGCCTCTAACCCAGCCCTATCTCCCATCCCCATCAGCCTCTAACCCAGCCCTATCTCCCATCCCCATCAGCCTCTAACCCAGCCCTGATCCCCCTAACCCAGCCCTAACATCCTCACCAGCCTCTAACCCAGCCCTATCTCCCATCCCCATCAGCCTCTAACCCAGCCCTGATTCCCCATCCCCATCAGCCCCTAAACCAGCCCTGATCTCCCATCCCCATCAGCCCCTAACCCAGCCCTGATCCCCCATCCCCATCAGCCCCTAAACCAGCCCTGATCTCCCATCCTCACCAGCCCCTAACCCAGCCCTGACATCCCATCCCCATCAGCCCCTAACCCAGCCCTGATCTCCATCCTCATCAGCCTCTCCGAGCCCTGACCTGTCACTCCCCTGTGAACAGGTGCCTCAAGTCCTGTCCCTGCTTAAAAGGAGGTTTTAACAAGTTAACTGGATATTTTTGGTTGGAAAGCAGCGATTTTGGGGCAGTGCTGTGAGTGTGCCTGCCCCAGCCATCCCTGCTCACACACTGAGCACACCACCTAACACACTCACCTAAGTTRTATGGAGATAAACCCTGCATGTGGAGACTGAGCAAAGGATAATAAAATTGTGTTTATGAACCCTCCCAACTGGCTGCCAGGAAAACGTGAGTCTGAGGATTTTGTGGCYGTGTCTCTGTGCCTCTTGGACGAGCTCAGGATGATTCAGGCTGTAAATTTCCAGCCTCTCATTCTGACAGCTGCCAATATATCTGACTCCTGGAAATCTCTGTCTGTCAAAGATAAGTGTGCTCCTCCAAATGGATTCACTAATCATTGCCTGGGGCTGGATACTGGCTTCCTTCCAGCTAAACCTTTTCTGTGTTTGAAATACACACATGAGACACAGAAGGAGTACCTGTAAAGATCAGTCTTGACAAAGCAGAAATTGCACAAACACTTATAAATCATCTTCTCTGCTTTGTATCTGCAACTGTTTTCATTCTTCTTGCTTTCATCCTTGCTGGTTTGGGGTTTTTTTCCCTTCCCTCTCAACACACGTTTCTGTTGCAAAGCAGACAGCCTTCCCTGAGCAGGCATTGATATACAACATGATGTCAGCCCATGGTTTCACAGAATCAGGCTTGTTATTTACAAGGTATCAGATATCCTCTGAATTTCAAATTCATACCCTTCTCTCCATGTTTCACTCTCTGCTGCAGTCCATYGGATGGCCTTAGGGATCCTGCAGATTGGTGACTGCTGAGGCTAACGTGACTGTGGGCWGTAAATCCTCAGTGTTATCCAATTGTTAGAGCTGAGAAATGGATTGCAAAGCCACGTCTGGAGTCAAGGCTAACTCCAGCCTCTCATCACATGGGGCTGACTGGGAGACTTTTGCTGCAGGTCCCCTGATTTTTAAGGCCTGTAAGCACAAGGCAGTGATGAATGTGAGGGTTTTTTTCCTGGGAAAGCAGAGTCACAGTGTTTGTCAGAGATGCTCTGAGTTGACACGGCTGGGTGGAGCAGCAGGGGTACGGGGGAGGTTGGTCTGGTCCCTTCCCATGTACCAGAGAGCTCTCCTGGCACTTCAGGCAGTGCCCCAGGCTGTCTGGTCTCACTCCAGGGGCAGCAAGAGCAGGACCTGGAACAGCCCAGTCTTCTCTCTTGATCTGATGAGGGGCTCTCATTCCACTAACAGTCCTCCAAGTAGAGGAAGCAAGATCCARAACTCAACTGCCAGCTTAGACAGCACTTCACAGCCCAAGGCAGCCATGGGCAAGCAAATTCCACTGCCTGTCAACAGCACAGCCGGGTTAACTTGAGTTCTCCTGTTTGCTTTCTTTTTTTTCCACTAGTCCATGCCACTACCCTAAATTTCCTGTGCAAGATGCAAGGAAGACCAGGGTCTTTGGGGAGGAAAACCTCACACTGAGCACTACCACACTCTCTCTGCCAAAGCAGACAGCAAGATGGAGCCCCATGTGTTCTCCAGGCAGAACAGTCCCTGATCTTGTTTGATTTCAGGATTAAAATTCTGCTAACAAAATATGATCTCATTATTCTTCCCATGACTCACCCCTTTTGTAGTTTAAAGGCCTCTGCTAGTCTGAAGGGGGGTTCTGAGGTTTGGGCTTTTTCCTGTTAAGATTACAAATGCAAATATGGTGATTGGCAGAGTTCAGCCTTCTGATGTTCAGGGTTACAGACTCCCCTGTCCTCACAGCTGCCTTGGGCACAGTGATGTGTGACAAGGAGATAACTCTGCACGTGTTTGAAGGCTGCAAGTGCTGATGAAAAGGAGAAAACATGAGGGGTGGTCCAACAAAGGTAACTAGGAGACAKGAGATGATGATTAATAAAGTTTTTTGGCTAAGTATCAGGAATCATTTCCCAGCAGTGAGTTTGCAGAGTGCCCTCCCAATTATCCAGAGCTTATGCTGTTGTAATAAAAGCAGAGACCTGTAATGRTTTTATGGTTGTCACTACACTGTGTGTCAAAGCCACACATTAAAAAGGTGTTAAAAYCTCCATCCTCGCACAGCTGAACAAATGGCATTGGGTAATTCTGAGCAGTGCAGGTAGGGCCTCATGCACAGTGAGGCTCTCATGACAGCCCCAAAAATCAATAGTGCCACCATGCACRCACTCACTCTCCTATTTCATCACTTCCCATTCGCTGGTCAGGTGTAGCTGTGCTCTTTGCAGCACCTTTCCTTAGCACTCACCAACTTCTCCCAGCTGCAGAATCTGCTTTCCTCCTGAAAAGTTTTCAGTGTTTTCTTCCCAAAATAGCACTCATTTGCCCCCTGCAGATGAGAACATTTTAGAGAATTGGTGAGCCCCGCTGAATAACCCCTGAGTTCTCCAAGCTTCCCTCCAGCAATCAGCCTCACAGTGGTGCTGCCTGGTAAATGCTGCTCTGGTGGGGAAGCACACATTATCTGCAGAGCCTGATGGAAGCACTGCTCCTCTGTGCTGCAGATGCTCCTGAGCTCTCCACTGGGACAGGCTGCTGCAAGGAACTCACAGTGATTATTTAAATCAATGAGATTGTACCAGGCAGAATGGGCTTGGCCAAGCTATGGAAGGACGTCAGGCTGTGTTCCACATTCYGCTGCTGGGGAAATAAATCCTATTAATTAGTTCTAAATATATACTTATAAAAAATGTTTAAAGTCAGAAAGGAAAGGGCCTTGACAGTCCTGTCACTAATGTAAGTTCTAGGTGCTGCCCTGGTAAAGCCACACACTTTCACAGCAAGCAAGGGTGTGCAGGAGCCATACCAGGAGCTTGGGGAATCTTTCAGAGCAGCACTGAGCACAGACACTCTGGCTTCTTCCAACATTTGCTTTCTGTTAGTGGAGGCTGTTGCGGGTCACATGGAAATTTAATTATGATTATTTTTAACTTCCAAAAAATTAAAATTATATGCACTGATTTTCCTTCTGTTTCCTACTTGCAGCTGAAGACAAAACAAAACCATGGGCATTAGGTGGAAGGGAGCTCACAGGCTGGGTTGGCAGTGCTCTGTTCTGCTGGTACCTCTGGAAAGGGATTCCCTTGTTTGCAGGGTAGACTCAAATCWCAGATGTAGGATGGGGAGGTCTCAGGTTTGGGTTTAAATGGCTCACAGGCTTCAMTGGGAGCTCTGCAGGGCCCAGTGTGGGTGGGAGCTGTTTCAGCCTGGCTGCAGTGCCTTGCAGAGCTGAAGAACCAGGGCAGAGGGCACTTCAGGCTGCTCTCAGTTCTGCAGTGCCTTGTTCWCACCCAGCCCAGGATCCCTGCCAGCCCTCACCTGGGCTCCTTTCACAGCAGGCACACTGAGAGCCACAGCTCCAAAGCAGAATGGCAGTGATGCCCTGGGGTTTCAGCTTTTCTGTTTTTCAGATCCTGCACTGCTTTAGTGTATAACCCTGAAACTCCATGGCCTGTCACTGCTGTTCTCCCATTTCATTGACATAAAACAATTCCTCTCTAGGCCTGGAACTCAGGGACACCTCACTGTCTCAGGCYCCAGAGATGTAAACAGCAGTGAATTGGGGGGGATAACTTGGAGTAAATGAGTTCATTACCTGAAGCTGTAATTGRAGGATTAACCCCTGATATGTAAATGAACCAAACTTACAATTACCTGAAAAACTCATGACCATCATCCCACCTGGGTCACCARAAACTGATGCCTTGGAGTTGTTAGGAAAATTAATCCACAAACACCAGAGGTTTATGTCCAAAAAAGGAGACAGAGGAGTCCTTTKACTTTATTCTAATAAAGRGAGAGGCCATGGGGCATTYCCCTGGGGTCTCTCCAATTTTTGGAGGACACAGCCTCMTTTTTATCCMAATTTCCCAGCCACATTTCCCTTCTCTCTTTCCCAGTTGGCTGAGGTACTTGTGGGGTACAGACTCCCCAATATRCCTGATACTGAAGATTTCCCTCCAATGTATAACTCTCCCTTTTAGTTTCTAATTCTTACAGCATTTAGGGGKTTTTCTTCCCCATTGCTTCTTTCATCTTTCCATGTCTAATTTCATTTATCAGCAAACCTAAAGTTTATTTGTAAAAGCAAATATCTTTTTCCATTCATCAATCAGTGGAATCCTTCATCCTTCAGTCCTTCCATTGTTTCTTTTATCTCTCAGTGCTAGTTTTACCTACCAGCAGACCCAGAGCTTGTTTGTAAAGACAAATCCTCTATTCCTCTCAGAGTGGCACCTAAAACAGAGGCTAGACAAGAGTAAGAGAATAAAAGGGAGTRTATTGGAAWGTTACCAATACAGCTGGACAGGACSTGCCTGAGCTTGTCTGGCCCTGATGCTGAACCAAATAGTGGCATTGTGGTGTTTCACCCCAGAAACACTTTGGGCTGGCTGGGTGTGTGGTGTTTCACTCACAGACACTTTGGGCTGGCTGGGTGTGTGGTGTTTCACCCACAGACACTTTGGGCTGGCTGGGTGTGTGGTGTTTCACCCACAGACACTTTGGGCTGGCTGGGTGCTGCAGCTGGACACTGCAGACAAGTCCAGGCCTGCAGGAGCTCTGGTGGTGCTGGGATGGAGCTTCCCCCCATAACAGGAGCTGCTCCTCAGGTTTCCCTCTGTGGAGAAGCTTTAAGGCGATGGTGAAGGAAAGGAGTCGGTTCTGATGGAGGTTTGGATCCAGAGCTTTATTGTGGCCCACAGGCCTCTGAATGCAGCACCAGCTCCAGCAGAGCTCCCTGAGCCCGTGGCTGCTGCTCCTTTAACCCCGGGGAGAGGGCAGGGAAGGGGCAGGGAGCCACCAAGCAGGGACAGGAGGGGAGGGACAAAGGGACAAAGGACACTTGGATGGCCCAGTGCCCCTCAGGAGTAGAGGGCATCCTGTGAATCTGCCAATCACTCGATGCCTTCTGGAATGCCAGGACTGACTGACAGTGCTGGGAGGGGAAAGGAGAGGGGACTGACRCACCTGGCAGGGAATTATCAGTGGAGGGACCCAAGGTTCTGAGATAAACCCTGAAATCACAACACAAGTATTTATTAAAGACCTGTTTTGCAGAGATAACCAAAAACGCCACAACTTTGTGAAAGTTGTAARGCCGGTATGTTTATGACAGCACTGGACACATGTGGAGATTACTCTCCTTAAAAGACATGCGTACCTCTGGGAACTTCAGGTCCCTTTTCATCCCTCTCTCAAATACATATGCATACAATTTCACAATAGGTTCATACATATTCATTTTTACGAATTTCACGTGACATTTGTCGYTAGTTCTTCTTTATCAGAAAGAATTCCTAGGTCAGGTTGACCTGCTCTCACAGCAGTCTCTCTGTCTCTATCACCCCCTGTCTCCCCCCCACCCCTTATCTCTGTCCTTCACTGAAGCAGTTTCTCTGAGCCATGGCTCTGCAGTCAGGCTACACAGCTATGTTTTCTAACCACAGACTCAAAGATGTACATTTCTACATTTCACCTGCTCTGGAGAATTTCTACTCTGTCCCAGACCTTCTGCTTTTATTCTCTTAATTCTGTCCAGCCTCTRTTTTGGGCAACCACTGCAAGGCATCAGCAGCACCTGAAACAAAACCAATAAAGCGCTGGTGACGGAGGCTGACTTTTCCTTCCCTTTGCAGTGGCCTGTTCTGCGAGACGCCGCCGCCCATGGTGCTGCTGCAGACGAGCCCCTGTGACAATTACGAGTGCCAGCATGGCGCGCAGTGCGTGGTGGCGCAGCACGAGCCCGTGTGCCGCTGCCTGGCCGGCTTCGCGGGGCAGCGCTGCGAGAAGCTCATCACCGTCAACTTCGTGGGCAAGGACTCCTACGTGGAGCTGCCCCCCGCCAAAATCCGCCCCCAGGCCAACATCTCCCTGCAGGTTTGTCGCATGAGGCTGCACGGGTGAAAATTGATGTTTGTTTGGTAGTGGCAGTGATGCTGTGCCCTCCTGTCGTTGGAGAAAAATGCATTTGACTTTGACCCTYGYTCATGGAGAAAGTTTCCTAGACTTCAAGATAGACTGGAATCCACAAAAGTGTGAAATAGATTATAGGGAGCAGTGCAGGTGTATCACTGGGTGAGAAATTTAGGTTTGGGGATTTTTAGTRTGTTGTGGATGGAAGCAAGATGGAGGGCACAGGGTGTCATCCTGGGTTTCTTCTTCATGCTTCTTCTTCCTTCTTCTCCATGGGTTTGGGTGGCATTTTGTATTTGGGCAGAAAAGTCTGCATTGCAGCTCTTTGAGATCAGTTATTGGGTTAAAAGGGTGTCCTTTCTTAATCKAGGTGTCCTTTCTTAATTGGATAGTTTAGTCTTAAAAGACCTTGTAACAGGAGATKGTTGGCCATTTTGTGCCTTCTAATGAAAAGCTGCCAAACTCACAGYAGTGAGACTGTTTTACTGATAAGAAATAACAAACACTTGAATCCCAACTTGAACTACAGTCTCGTGCCTTCAATCYAGACCCAGAGAAACCCACAACTGSTATACCCACARCTRTAAAGTRTCAGTTTCTGGTGAATTTTCTCCTTGCAATTGTTCCAATTAATCAGTTTCTTTGTTGATATCTAGCATTATGTGACTGTACCAAGACAGAACTGTGAATGTGACAGCCTGGCCAGAGAGAGAGAAAGCTAGATAAGTTTTCCCAGAATCAGCCCAGGAGACTTTGGGGAGCTGGAGAAAACAATGATAGCCAATTATTACAACAACCTGCACGTGGTGTTTTTCTAATATCTGTTTTCTTGTTATTCTCATAAGATTGTTTACAAATGGGTGTCTTGTTAATTAGCCAGTCARGTGAAACGTATTTATTAAATGACCAATCAGGCCTGCCTGTATTAGACCAGTGTATAAAAGAAGCAGTTTCAGTAAGGACAGAGTGCTTATGCCACTTCTGACTGTCTCTGTGTCACCTGTGACTTAACAGTCACAAATGTGCAAAGTTAGACTGTCTCAAATAGAAGGAGGAGGACTGAACTCTTCCATGGGGTGAATATTTTTAAGGAAATTCTTGCCTGTATCACACAAAAAAGCACAAATTACAAAGGTAAGCTGTAGAGTAGTTTGGCCTTCAGACACTTGGCTTTTGAGGATATGAAATCCACAGGTTTAATTCACTATTCACAAGAAAGAAAAGCAAATGTACAAGAAATCCATGCATAGAGACRTTTAACCCATAACATGCATGTATCTCATGCTGATGGAACCAGGGCTGCTGGCCAAAGTCCTGGGAAAATTTGTGAGSCACTTGTCTGGTCTAAAATCAGTGAAATGTGAAGGAGTGACTGAGGCACCAGTGTACCTTTGTGGGCACGCATGCTGCCTCCAGCATCCCTCCAGACTCTGATTCCCAGACTGCAACACAGCCAGGGATGATTCAGGAGTGCTCTGTGTCTTCCTACTGGTTCTTCCTACAGCACTGTGTTTCATCCTGARCAACTTGGTGTTCAATGTCATGGTGCTTCTTAAAGCAGGCTGCTCTGAATGGCCTCTCTGGACAATGTTTTGCTTATTCAGCAGACAGAAAGCCTGGGATTTTCATACTGGTCCAAGGCTCAGAAGACAACAGAAAACTGGCTCTCATGTGAAATGGGAAGTTGACCTCTGTGTGTGAGCCCACCCAAGGGCACCAAGACCTTTCTGTGCCTCCTGGCTCTTGCTGTCATTGCTGCTCAYATATATGATGTACTAAAGCATATTTGAATTGCATGTGTGATTTTGGTTTGATTTTAAATACAGGTTTATTCCTTTTATTAATCATTCTCAAGCAACCTCACGTGGTTATGAATGTTTCACAGGTGGCCACGGACAAGGACAATGGCATCTTACTGTACAAAGGAGACAATGATCCTTTGGCTCTGGAGCTGTACCAAGGACATGTGAGGCTCATCTATGACACCCTGAGCTCCCCACCCACCACAGTATACAGGTAAGAGGCTGAGCTCTGCCAAGACAGTTGACTTCCAAAACTGGTGGAGGAGAGRTAGGATTTTTCTAAGCAATGTGCTTTGCAGAAAAACCTTTTCTTTTACTTCAAGGTATCTCTTTTATTCATGTAATTAGATGAGAAAGTCAGAATAAAGACTTAGCTGGAGGCTGCATGGGTAAAAATTGACATTTATTGGCAATACCAGTGATGCTGTGTCCTCCTGTAATTGCAGAAAAATGCATTTTCTAATCTRCTGTAAAGTTTCAGCTTCTGGTGAATTTTGTCCTTGAAACAGTTCCAATTAATCAGTTTCTTTGTCTGAAACTAGCATTAAGTGACTGTACCAAGACAGAACAGTGAGTGTGCAACTGCAGGGTTAGACTGCCTCAAATAGAAGCAGGAGGGCTGAACTCTTCAATGGGGTGAATATCTTTAAGGAAATTCTTGCCTGTATCAGTAGTACCGACACAACCACAAAAAAGAACAGATTACAAAGGTAAGTTGTAGAATAGTTTGACCTTCAGACATTTGGCTTTTGAGGATRTGAAATCCACAGGTTTAATGCCCTAGTCACAAGAAAGAAAAGCAAATGTACAAGTGAAATCCATGCATAGAGACATTTCTGCAGGAAGGGAGGATGTGCTGCCCTTTTCCTCCACGGTTCCTTCAGCATCCCTCTCCCCTGGTTGTTGTTTTCAAGCCCTGTTGCTCCAGTTTGCTCTGAGCACAGATGCAGCAGTGACCACAGAGAGCATTTTGGGCTGAGCACAGGCTCCTGGCRCTGTGTGTGCAGCAGAGCTGCAATTCCCAGCCCAGATCACACTGTGGGGCAGCATCCTGCTGGAGCAGGGGACAGCATGGATGTCACCACGCATCACCCACCTCAGACTTCTCTCAGAAAGTTTGCTCAGCACTTGCTAACATTTGAGCCTCCCAGGGAATTTTCTTTAGGGAAATGGTGACATTTTTAAGAAAATGAAAACATTCTTTCTGTATTAAAGCAAAGTGGATAATACCAACGCAGACATGTTGCCAGAACTGCACTGGCTTGTCCCCTGTAGRAATGAAGGAAGCAGTTTGCCCATGKTTTTCACCAGCTGGATGGAGAGGTGTGAAAAACATCTCTGTGTGTGGCAGCTGATCCTAACTGATCAGCTGTGAGAGCAAAGCTGAGGCTGATAAACAGTTTAATGCTGCTAATTAGAACAGAGGCAAAGCTTGTTTTGTGTCAGGGGTGATGTGGATGTTTGCTGGCTATTGTCACCATGGCAGAGCGGGGACAGGAGCTGCTGCCACCAGCACACAAACAACACTCCCTGGATCTGCTGCCACCAGCACACAAACAACACTCCCTGGATCTGCTGCCACCAGCACACAGACAACACTCCCTGGAGCTGCTGCCCTCTGGGTGGGTGCAGTGTCCTCCTTGTCCCCACCCTTCCAGGGATCAGGGCTCCATTCACTCTGACACCTCATTACCATGAGATTAATGGCCTGTTCACTACATTTTGTGCACCCTGGTCTGCTGAGATGGGAAAGAAGCTGCTTAATACGGTGCCCTTTCTGAAATGTCACTCTAATCTTTTATTAGTTTAAGGAGTGGAGCAAAATGGGATTAGCATGGAGYTCGATGGGAAAAGATTAGGTTGATTGAGAAAAACTGCAGCTAAAGAATGTCAGAAAGGGCCTCTAAATAGATTAAAAGTCTTGTTTTCTTTAAAGGCTGAAGAAGGAGCAGGAAAAACCTGCTTGTCCCCTTGCAAACATAGGATTTAAGGGTAGAAGGCATAAGTGGATCAGGTTTGACCTCTCTGTTTGACTTAAAGCTAAGGCATGTGCTCTGTTTGGCCTAACACATGACTTCCAGCTTGGCACAGAGTTTTGACAGGAAAACACCAAATAACAGAAAATCCCCCATTTCCTTTTAGCTTGGACAATGGTCAATTATTTCCATTATCCAGGCATTGGCCATCATTTCTAAGTTGTGTCACTAATACCTTCTGGATTGTTTAGAGGCTTTCTCAAGGGAAATTAAAGTCTACTTATACCTGGACCTGATTCCCATGAGTTTATCTGGACTTTTATTTGCATTTTCTCCTAATCTGCATTTTGATGAAATGAATGGCTGGTTCAGTGTGATGCATTTTATCACAGCCTGAAGAATTTGGGAAACTCCTTTCTTCAACTTCTACAATTTTCATTTGTCATTAAAAACRAGGTTGCCAGGAGAACCTGTAACATCCTGACCTCACCATTACTAAGACAGTTTGCCTTCCCTACTGCCTTGGCCCTGCTGTCTTGWTTAGATGCCTCATTTCAGTTTCAATCTCAGCTAGAGTGGACTGTTTGCCTTTGCAAAGCTCTGTTGAAAGACTGTGAGATTAATTTTCACAGTCAATATCATGTTGTGCTCCCCTCCAAAGCAGTCCACTTTTTGGACTAGATGAGCAGGGCTTTGGCTCTTGGTTCTTCCCCAGAAGAGTCTGCCAGGAGAGGAGGAGGCCTTAAAACAACTGCCTGGTGGGAGCTGTGCCAGCTCCAGCTGCAGGAAATCTGTCCCTGACCTGGTCCTGGGCTGTAACTGAGATGTTTTGCTGGCTATTTCAGGTACTCCCAGGATGGGATGTGGGAAGTCATTGGCCAGCCACATGATCTGTAATTCCTCATCAGAGTCCACGATAAGATTTATTCATAGTACTTACAAACAGTCAAATTAGCAAAGTACTTGGCTAATACAGGTGACATCCTGTAGGGGTGAGATAAAAGCTGTTGTTTGGGAAGCCAGCAGTGAGTCAGTCACACTTGGTGGTGKTTTTCCATGGTGTTCCACAAAGCTGGGGGAAGGTCTGCAGCAGACACAGGGGGTGCTCTCAGCTTGCTGTGAGCCCTGAGCCTGGCTSTGCTGCAGAGCTGCTCAGGCMTGGCAGGGCAGGGATGTGCCGCAGGAGGGGACTGCCAGGAAAGAGGTTTGTAACTCCTTTGGGAAGGCAGGTTGTCCCCTGGCGACCAGAGGGAACCTGTTCCTGTGTTTTAGTCACTCCTCTGAGCAGATTGAACCAGAACTGCTTCACAAAGTCAGTCTGGAAAAGCCCATGATAATTGGCTGTACGTTCAGGTTTGCTTAACATGYGTTTGTCCCTGTGGTAGGTTGGGTAGAAAGGTTAAAGTTGACATTGGGCTTCCCTTTCATTCTAGTCAGGTAAAGGTCAGCGTGTGTCCAGTGGAAATGACTACCTAAAATTCCCTGTCATTTTTCATCAAGTTAGAGAGAAATACAAGTTAATGCAGTAATATAATAGAATGCAATGACAGAACTCACCCTTTCAAAGAAAATCTGACTGATCTTTTACTGGAACCTGTCACTTGTGAGCTGCAGAAAAATGGTTTCCTGGACATCAGAATAAAGCTCTTACAAAAGATCCATTTTTGAAACAGGATTCCAAGTTAWTGTTTCTTTTATTCTGTTTAATGGACAAATGGGTACAGGAATCTTTTTCTGAATGCTTTATTGCCCTCCTGCTCAGAGTTTCTCTTCCATGCAATGACAGTGCTTGGTGCCACTCCAACAGTGAGTTCTAGAAATGAAGTATATCTTTTATACAGATGCTGTACCTTAAAGATGCCAGCTGGTAAGGAACATGCTGCTTTTACTTACTACCACAATCCAATTGTTRAAAGTTTGAATTAACAAAGAGCAGTTAATTCCATAGTTCCAGCATTCAGCCAATGACACTGGTATCTGTTTAACTGYACTCTATAGGGAGAACTCCCTATTTTCAGTCTTTTCTCCCACAGCTGTTCCTTGAGCCAGAGATAAGACCTTACTTGTAAACTTTTCTCCAATAGATTTTATGCTGCCACACAGTCATATTGATTTGGATGCTGAAATAATCCTTCCTAATACAAATGGAAAACAGAACTTTGACAAAAACTGCTGATGTAATTCCCTCCAGAGTTCCCAGATTGCCATGTTGCATACAGACTGTCATATCTGGTAAAGAGCAAGATGCAGGCGTTGTTGGTGTAAAATCATATGTTTTCATGCAAGATTCCTGACAGCAGTGAAAAAGGAGGCRGTTAGGAAAAGATAAGAATGAATTATATTTGTCTTTCTGTAGAGACTACACCCAAATTACATTATAATTCCTTTTAAAAGTATCCTTGCATAATCTGCCTTCAAAAATGCTACATCATTAAAAATATTCCTTGTAGATGGTATCATGCAGTTCTCATGGTCTGGCTGACTCTTACACAGCATAGATGGATGTTCTTGTGGTTAAGGCAAAAGGCCTGAAATAAAGGAGCTTACATTCCTGCTGTATCTGTTTCACATGTGATGACTGCAAGACGACAAATTAAATCTGGTTCCCTGTGTAAAAAGTAGAGAAAGGCATGAATTAGAGAAAAGGTGTTTCAGAAATGTGCTGCAGGTCTCTGCAGGGTGAGGTTCCTGCTCCCCCGTCCCTCCAGGCTGTGGAACAGCACAAGGTTCTTCATGCTGGTGGCATCTGCAAACCTCAGTGTCCTTCCAGCCCCTCAGGCTCTGCCCCTGGCTCTGGAGCCTGGGAGCTGCTGGAACTCAGTGTCCAGCACTGTCCCTGGCCAGGCCACTGCTCAAGGCATGTGCTGCTCCCCAAAGACTTTGGTCCTCTACTCAAATTTCTGCTGGTGCTGAACAGTTGCTTTGGTGGAGAAACATCCACACCTTCCACAGAGAGGGATTTTGTGCCATTGTCTCTTTAGCTGGAACTGCTTATCTGCAGAAAAGCCTGGGAGGCTTCACCATTAATTCTCTGCCTTCTGGGGAGGAATGTGCTGGAGGAGTGAGAACATTAATTATTCTTAGGATCATTATTAGAGCTTGTCAAACTCAGTTTTTGGTAAAAGTGTCTTTGCAGAGTGCACTGCATGACTGCTCCTGTTCTTCCTAACACCTTCACAGTCTGCAGCCCATGCTGTGCCCATCCCTGGTGGGATGCCTGTTTGATACTCTGGATGGGCTCTAAATGGACTGTTTTTCAGTCATTTYTGTGAGGCATCGCTGAGCTCTTTACAATTCTGCATATTTGCAATTCATTTGATTCTATCACGCGCTCTTATTTTTTCAGGTACCCCTTAGGGATTCTGTATCAAATATAATGAAAGAAACTGGCATTAGTCTCTGACCTGCATAAGAAAAATTGTAAAATCTGAATGTACTTGTACATCTTGCATGAGCCAAGGCAAAGGACAGCTGAGTTATTTTTTTACCTTTATAAAGGGCTCTGGAGTACTTAAATGGGAAAAAAATGGCAAGTGTGTGAGTACTTGTCAAGCTACAAACATTTAATTTCCCTAGTTTTTCCTGGATTTTTTTTGCAGTAGGACAGTGAAAATGTAAGGTCAAGACCTTAAAATATTATTTAACATTTATCATTAGTTTCAGAATCAAATATTTGCTTTCATGAAATAYGGAAACTTTTTCCTGCTGAGCTGAAGCTTAGGAAGGGTAAAGTTTTGTCCTTCAGGCTGCTGAAGGACTAAGCAGGCAAAATCTTGTTAAGCTGAATTAATTTTTTTTCTTTGTAAATCTGTGCMGTATCTCTTGCAAGAATGACAGTTTCTCATCTCCTCCCCCTCTGAGAACCCAGCTCATTCATTCAGTTCAATGTCCAAGTACCCAGGAGCTGCAGACCCTCACTTCATGTCTCACACATCTATGGGGTGTTTCAGGGCGAGCTTTTCACCAGAAGAAAGCAAAACCTTTCAGAAAGTGAGCCAGTGCTGGCCTGTCTGTGGTACCAGGTATGGTTAGGAATGGGTCATTCTCTGAGTCCCAGGGCATCTCATTCAGGGGCCAAACTCTGGAGCTGTGGGTCTAAGCTGCACTCAGGCATCCCCTGTCAGCAGAGGCAGGCTGGAGAAAGGTTGCAAATATGTTTTAAAGGCATTTTCCTGCTGTACCATAGGTCGTTGGTCCAGTGGTACATTGCCAAAGTTGGTTAATACAGATTGCATCAGAGGATGGTTGAAGTGTTTTCATAATAGACGGTGATGGAATAAACCTAATCATAGTCAAAATGACTTTATAAACTTCCTGTGCACTAATGACTGGCTCATGTCTTGAATTTTGAGGGTTTTTGCCTTACAACAACATGTAGCAAGCTAATATGTTTATTTTTTCCTGCCTGTAAATGTCTTGTGAACATGATGAGTAACACAGAGTTTAGATGTGTGCCRTGTGTGATAGATTCATGTCCCATCCATCCCAAGTGCTGAGCTGGCTCTAGTGCAATCGAGGCAGGCTGTGTTGGGAGCAGCACACACAGACCTGGAGCTGAGGGAGATGCTGGAGGGGCAGGAGGGGTCTGTGCCTGGTTATTTCAGTGCTTCCTCCCAGTATGGAATGGCACCCACAGCTCAGCAGCATGCCCCAGTGCTGGGGGGAAGGTGRGCATAGCAGCTGCTCTGGTGGCTGCCAAACACGATGGGTTTGGTCATTTCTGTGAAGGAGAGGATTCAGCTATAGGTATGTTGCTATAACAATTTCTAAATAGAGATGACTTTTTTTCTTGGGGCTTATCCTCCAATTTCAGGTAAGCCCATCATTCTCTGTCAATCTGACAGGATGCCCTGTTAATTGTACTCTGTAGTGGCCCTGCTCCCTGCTGCTAACAGGCAGATACCTGCRTAGTTTCCAGAGCTGAAAAGGGGATGGATGGTGCAAAGTGTTGCCTGATGTAACAACTCTGTGGAGGCACCTGGTGGATTTTCTCATCAGCACCTGTGATTTGATAACCAGCTGAATGGCAGAGCTGTTTTTCTAGAAGGTGACCCCATGCACCCTGCTCTGTTCCCAGCCCTGGTGGGGCCGGGGGCTGTGTCACAGCCTGTCCTGGTGTGTGACACTCAGCTGCACCCACACACTGCTGGGGAGGACGTGGCACTGCCCTGCTGCTGTGCCAGGGCCTGCCTTCCCCTCTGCTTTTTGCATTTTCATAAGGATACCAGATTTCACACTGACCCAACAGCACTGCAGAATCTCTGATTCTTTTTTTGCACTCTGTATTTTGTGAATTTGTTATTTTGTCTGATGCTTGTCACTGTGCGGACACCAGGACACGGCAGCTGGTGACACCACCTTGAGGAGCCAAGGCAGCCTGGTGGAGAGGGTGGGCAGGGAGCAACGCTCTCATCTGTAAATCAGGAGAGGCCTTGCACTTGAGGATGCATTCCAGCTCCTTTTAAAACTGCCATGGCACTTGCTTTAACAGATTCTCAGCAGAATGAGGTATCCAGCTCTGCTGGTGCGAGTGCAGGACACAGCAGCTCCTGCTCCCAGCAGCTCCTGCTCCCAGCAATTTCTGCTCCCAGCAGCTCCTGCTCCCAGCAGTGGGGCTGGAGGGAGCTGTGGGACCTCACCCAGGTCTGTGAGAACCCATTGCAAACCAGCAGTGTTTGCCCTGGCTGGGTGTCTGACCCRTTTATGAATCATCTAGGGAAAGGGGTCAGGATTGTGTTAATTGCATGTTGCAGGGGTGTAAAAAAGGTCCTTGCCTTTCCCTTAGAAGGTCTGTAACACAATGACTTTCACTGCTGGCAGGGGTGCTGCAGGAATTGAATTATGGCTGGAAATTAGATATGCATAGCCTGGCCAAACGATCATTAGGGGAGATATGGTAATCAGCTGCCAGTGTTCAAGGGCTGTAAACACCAGGAAGAGAARGATGGTTTATTTGGGTGGTCTACACAGTTGTAAGTAGGAGAAAAGGTAYAAAACCAAGCAAATTAAAATGGAGGTATCAAGGAAAAAACTCCTAATGTTGAGTACTCTCAGCCTAAGAGACCTAMCACTCAAGTCATGTAACACAGGATTGAACATAACAAAAGAGTGTATTTCAAGCTGAAAGTGAACTTGAGTGCTTTAATATTCCTTTCACCTCTTATTTCCCTAGTCCTGTGTTTCATTAGCATTTTTCATACTTTCTTCTCAACATGTGGTTTTTATTCAGCTCCTGAAGATGATAGTGCTTGAAGTGATGTGTTATTGTGGAGGTAGCACAAACACCACTCCAATTATGATTTTGCCTTTGTTGCCATGGAGAAGTTTAAATCTATTTTAGGCCAAGGACTGATTATAGCTGGAACTAAGGGTAGGAGGTAAGTGTAGCTTGGAAAGGTGAAAACCCATCACTGCTGATACCCAGAGTCAGCCCAGCACAGTGTGAGTTTCACAGCTCCCAAACTGCTGACATCTCAGCACAGTTCCCTGCAGCTCTCACCTTGAGTTTTTGATTTTGGTACCTYTTTTCTGGTGCTGTAAGCTCCTTAAGCTCTTTTGGACATGTATTGTTGTTTATTCCCTTCTACTTTAAATGTTCTCAAAGATTATCTAAGTTCAGTGTTCCCCATGGCCTTCACCCCCAGTCTCTTGCCATCCTTGTGTTTCCTTTGTTTTGTGTGTCAAATGAGGCRTGTCCCCATTAAGACAGAGGTCAGGAAAATCTGGAGACTGTAGCTAATGAATTAATGTTCTCATTTGCATAATTGATGGTTMTATATCTCCTCAGTGACATGGTTTGCTGTGATACTTAAAGCTATTTTTGGCTTTGACTCCTCTGCCCTGCTGTTCTCTGCTGTCTACCACAAAGGTGTATTACTAGACAGYGAAAAAAATCTGACCCCAAAGCCCAAATTTTACAAGTTCCAATTGAATGCTTTAATCCTTTAATGCATTTCTGTTCACTGGCATATTTATAGTGGCTCAGCTCTAAATTTCTCATGGGTGTTAAGAGCAAGGGGAGTCAGTGCTTGAAACATCTGTGTGTGCTTGGGGCTGGAGTACAGGGGAAAGAAAATATATGAGGGAGAAGAGAAATAGCTGAAAAATGAGAGTGGAAATCAGTTCTTTCCTATATTCCCTGAGGTTTTATGTTTAATACACATCCCTTTCCCTTCAGTTCTTTGTGTCCTGGAGCCTGAGCTGCCAGCAGAGGCCATGTGCACCGTGTGCAGTGCCCTGTGCATGGCTCCGCTGGCTCACCTTGCTGGAGCTGCTCTGGCAGGAAAGGCCAGCTCCCTCCCACAGGAAATTTTAACTTCTCTCCCATAGAGCCCTCTCTAGTGGCCTCCCTTCCCTGTGAGGGCAGCTCCAAGKGAATAGAAGGTGCAGATTCAGGGCTTTGGAAGCTGAGCTCTTCTTCACATCCCAGCATTTTCCTCTTTTTTTGGCCAAATTTGACTAGATGCCATGTCCAGCTCTGAGGGTAACCTCAGTGAGAGCMATGTGCAGGACTGTGCTAGGCATGTGAGGTGGGCTGTGAAGAGAGGAGTGTGATGGAAAAGAGAGAGTGGAGGGATGCTGCAGACAGACTGAGCACAGTGGGGGAATGCCTGACCAGGTGCCCACCACAACCCCGAGCAGCAGTGCCTGGCTCCTGAGGAAACGCTTTGTGTCAYGGGAAACTTTCAATTCCTTTTGCTGCTTAATTTTCAGTAAGTTTATTATTAAATTAGTGGAAATACTTGCTTGCACTTTAGGTGTTTACTCTTTAATCATAATTCCTCCGGTTTTTTCAACAAGAATTTGTACGAAACTATACAATATCCAGTGGCGGTGGCACGAAGTGCTGCGGCTGGAAGTCAGCTAAAATTCCCAAATTCCCTGACCGTGTTGAGGGCTTGGGAAGATCTCAGGAGCAGCACACGGTTGTTCAGCACCGGGGAAAGGCGCTGAGGCAGCTGCACGGCCCTGGGGCTCTTCCTGCCGCACCTTTCGGGTGTCCCTCGTTGTGCTCGCACCGCTTGGTTCGGTTTCACCGGGACGCGAAGCTGGGTTCAGGAGCCGGGATCAGGAGCCGGGAGCGGGTTCAGGAGCCGGGAGCTGGAGCCGGGAGCGGCGGGATCAGGCCCGGGAGCGGGTTCAGGAGCGTGTCGCTGGAGCAGGGAGCGGGATCAGGCCCGGGAGCGGATTCAGGAGCCGGGAGCTGGAGCAGGGAGCGGGATCAGGAGCCGGAGCCGGGAGCTGGAGCAGGGAGCGGGATCAGGAGCCGGAGCCGGGAGCTGGAGCCGGGAGCTGGAGCAGGGAGCGGGATCAGGCCCGGGAGCGGGAGCGGAGCCGGCGCTGTCCCCGCTCGGCTCGCGGTGCCACGGCGCCCTCTGCTGCCCGCCCGCGCCGCTGCACCGCGCTCCCGGCCCGCATTCCCGGCTCTGGTCCCGCATTCCCGGCTCTCATCCCTCTTTCCTTGCTCGTATCCCGCATTCCCGGCTCTCACCCTGAATTCCCGGTCAGTATCCCGCAGTCCCCGCTCTCACCCCGCACTGGCGGTCTGCATCCCGCATTCCCTGCTCTCACCCCGCACTCCCGGCCCGTATCCCGCATTCCCCGCTCTCCCCCCGCACTGGCGGTCTGCATCCCGCAGTCCCGGCTCCCCTCCCGCTTTCCCATACCCCGCATTCCCGGCCTGCCCCCGCCGCGCTCGGTGCGGGGTGGCCGGGGGACCCCCATCAATCCCGGCTGACTGGAGGCGGGCACCTCCATCCCGCGGGCGGCTCCATAAGGACGAGCCCTGTGGGAGCACCTGATGCCCTGTTTCAGGGAACAGGGAATTCACCGGGGGTTTTAACGGGACCCTTTAACGGGAGCGGCGGCGCKGGCCGGGCCCGGCATAGCGCAGCAGCGTGCGCTGCTCGGCGCGGCCGCCGCCCTTCATCCCCGGCCAAGCCACTGTCTCCAGCTGTCTCCGACGATTGCCGGGGCTCCTAAAGGCCCGGCTGCGCAAGAGGCTCCGAGGAGAGTTCGTGCAGCTTCTCTCTCACCACTGGTCTCTCCCCCGCGGTTGTCTCCATCTCAGAACCCCGAGGCGTCTGAATGCCTTTCCGTCAGCAGCGGCAGTGAGTGCGTGCTCTCTCTCACACGAGGATYTGCTGGCTGGGGATTTCCTGTCATCCCGCCTGTCCACGTTCAGCTTCTCTATCATATCTCTGTGTCTTCTCCAACAGCAAATGAGTGCTTTGTCTGTTCTAACTTTATCTGCTTTACAAAACTGCAGTGTTGGGTGATGGCTGTGAGTTACTTTGTTTCTCAAAGTTCAGGCAAAGATTATTTTCATTCCGGGTTAAAAAGTGAAAGAATCAGAATGGAGTAATGCTCATCCATGTATTCCTGGAGACTGGGACCTCTCACTCCCTTTCCAGCTAAAATACCAGCACTGGGCATGCTGAAAGGCATGAGCACCKTGTGGGGTGGCTGCTTCCATCCCCAGGACTCACAGATTTTTGTTTGCCTGCTAGTCAAGGCATAATCTGGAAAAAGCACACCCTGTGGAGAGTAGGTGATGAATGCCTGTGAAATCCTGGCTCTGGGAAGAGCCATTCCTGCCAGATGTGATAATGTTGTCCTGACAAGTGGYCATAGCTTGGCCTTCTGCAGATAACCATGGGGTTTGTGTGCTAGCTTCAGCTATTGATCCTGCTGGGGAAGGGCTCCCTGTCCTGCAGCCATCCATCCCACCTCCACAGTGCTCAGCTCTCACAGCCCGTGGGGTTTGGCTCCCCTTCTCCCTTTCACTGGCACTTCTGCACAGACTAACAAWTACACATGTGCATTTCCATTTATCTCACACCTTCCAGCTGAAGTCCAAGTGCTTCCCCCCGGGAATCRGGCACTGCAGAGAGCACTGAGATAAGCAGGGAGCACAGAGGGATCACCCATCGGCCTTGCTGGAGCACAGCTGCTCCTTGTAACACAGCAGACAGCAGAATTCCTGAGTATCCAAACACAAAGTTCAGAGCAGCTGTTTCCAAACTCCCTCGAGTTGCTGCAGTGCCCTGGGGTGCAGTGGGGACAGGGCTGCCCTTCCCAGGCCCACAGGCTCAGCCCCTTGGGCAGAGAGTCCAGCACATCCTCTGCCTCTCCTCCTGCCCCRCACAACCCACTGCCCTGCCCGGGCCCTGCTGTAACAGCTCTGGCCCAGAGTGTYTCCTGGGCCAGCTGGATCTGCATTTTTGTTCACTGTCAAGCCTTTATGTTTTTTCTTTAAAACATTTTGAACTGCAGCATCAGCTCCAGGTTCTTGAGTTCTCCCYAGGGCTCTGTCACCATCTTGCCCATGGGCAGCAGCCACAGCCCAGGGCTTCCCTGCAGGTCAGGAATGAGTGATTGAGCCAGCAGGGCTTTCCTGGGAACCTTTCTGTGGCAGAACTACCTCACTGATTTATGTAAAGCAGGTCAGGAATGAGTGATTGAGCCAGCAGAGCTTTCCTGGGAACCTTTCTGTGGCAGAACTATCTCACTTATTTATGTAAAGCCACACTGCAAAGGTGCTCACTCACTGCTCTCTGTTACCTTATGACCTGTGTAACCTTACATGAACTTCTGAAGGCCTGTGTGTTGGTGATTCATCTCAAAAGCCTGTGGGGAGAGCAGAGCAGCACTGCAGAGGCACCTCAGCTCCAGTGTGCTGTTCTCCACCAGCACATTCCCAGAAATGCCTGCAGTGCTGACTGCCTGCCTGACATTGCTCAAGTACAATTGGTTGTGTCAGGTCTACCATAAAAYGCTATAAAAATGAAACTTCTTCCAGCAACAGCTGAATTCCAGTAATCTCCAAGGCATGTAATTTGTTTGTGAAGTCGAGGCCCTATTTCCCTGCTGCAGTAGCCTTACACATCAGTTCTGCAGGGCTGGGCACTAGGGAGGGGCAGCATGTCATCTGGGCTGAGAGCTGGTCACRTCTAAAAGGTGATTCACCCTCAGAGGTGAGTTGTCTCTTCCTCTCCACTGCCTGTGAAGAAAGTGTGGGTAAACAGCTCAGAGACACTGACCTTGCAAGATTACAAGTCACCTGAAAGGAACCTGACCTGTGAGTTTTTAACCTCCTGTGAGAGGATGCTGAGCCTATGGGCCTTTGGAATGAGCAGAAACCCAAACTTTGACACTGTGCTGTGCACCACATGTGCAGCAATCCCAGACCCAGGCTGTTGTCCAAGCAGTATCTCAGGGTGCCCAAAGCTGGTGTGTTCTGTCATTGTCCACACAGAACAGCAGCCCCAGGCTGAAGGGAGGAACCTGGGAAAGGGCATCTGCATGTGGGCAATCCACAGAGCCCACAGGCTGACTCCAGAACAGCCACTACTGCTGTCACATTCTTACTGTGTTCCTGTGCACCTGAGTGCACATGAGATACTGTGCTTTTTAATTACACCCACAGCAGTGGGAAAACCCCATCAGATCTAACTACCACCCTGCTTTGAAACTCTCTTTGCTCAAGAGCAGGTAATCAACCCTTGCYCCTCCCTGCTTGCAGGAGTGCATAGAACCCTGGGGTTGTTTTAGGGAATTTCACCATGCAGCATTAAGGTTTGAGAGCTGAAGCTGCCCTGAAAATAAAAATATAATAGCATGATGCAAATGGAATGGTATCACTGCACCTTTTAACGTTTGGGGGGGTGAACAGGAGATGAAGGTGACGATTGTGTGAGGTGCAGCCTAGGAGGTTGCTGCAGGCTTCGTGCATCTGAAAAATCAGTGATAAAAACAAAGCAATAAATACACACTACTTTACCATCTTGTCTGCTCAGATGGCTGCCTGCTCCCTGCCCCACCCCCCAATTCCTACTCTTTTATCCTACAGCTTCAATCTACACCTTAATGTTTCCCAAAAAAGAGTAGCAATTTGTCATTTTGCCTTGTGTTCAGGTAGGATTGTCTGATATTGAACAAAGCACACTGGTCATTTATAAGCCAAAACCTCCTGAATTCCTTCTCTGGCTTTGAGAACCTCAGTATGTCTTTATTCCTTGGTACATAGTCCAAGACACTTCTGCTGTGAGGAGATGCTGTTTCAGAGGCCTCTGCTGTCTCACCCCAAACTGCAATCTCTCCTAACCCCTGTGAGATCATTTGAGTTTAAACTACCCATAGGAGAAGAAATTATTTCAGTGATCCAGCCTGCAGCATGAGCACCAAGCAGTGTGACAGAGGGCAGCAAGCTGTGGCTGAGAGCTCAGAATGGGATTTTTTGGTGGTTTTGTCCCCAAAGCCAGTGTGTCATGTAGCTACACACCTGCTTTTCTGCCCTGGAAAAAGCAACTGGAGTGGCTGCTCTCCTGCTTAGCTGGCCTCTGAAGCATTGCACATGTGCCAGTCCTGCCTGCCCAGGAYCAGCTGAGGGTCAGTCTGTGCCTCCCTGCTGGAGGAAATGCTGAGAACACCCTGGCTGCAAGCTCCAGAGCGCCCCAGAGCTGTGCTGTGCAAGGTGTACCACGGGGACACAGGATGTCACAGAGGCTGGTCCTTGTTCATCTTCTAATTACTTTCTTTTTTTCTCTTACTTTTTAGTGTGGAAACAATAAATGATGGGCAGTTTCATAGTGTGGAACTCGTGATGCTGAACCAAACTCTGAACCTGGTGGTGGACAAGGGGGCTCCCAAGAGTCTGGGAAAGCTCCAGAAACAGTCTTCTGTCAGCCTCAACACACCCCTCTACATTGGAGGTACCGTGAGTCGCTCTAGAATTGAAGTTTTAACAGGKTTTCTCAGAAGCAAATCATCTTGATCCTGTGGGGAGGGCTCTCACACAGCCACCACAGGAACAGCCTGCTTGGCATTTCAGCACTCCCAGAACTGGCTGGCACCAAGCTGTGATGGCTGAAGTGGACGTATCAGTGGGAGTATCACARATTGTCATGGCAAAAAAGCAAATCAATAGTCAGCAGGTTTAAACATACCATAACTGAGCAGTATTTCTGCTGGAAGTTTTATAGAGGTCTAAAAATGGTGGGGGAAAAGGTGTGTGATTCAAAAACACATTAACACACAAGCTAAGAACACCTTGGTTAATAGTCTTCTCATTGGAAACTGAAGCCACAGTTTTAGACAGATATTAGAATTGCCCAAACCTCAGTTAAGAAATCTTTTCCCATTAAGTACTGAATCTGGAGGGAAGAGGCCAAATGGGATGGGGAACAATGCCCAGAATAATGACTATACCACTGATTAGGTGTCTGGTTACAAGAGACAGAACAAAGGCTGGTCTCTGCCCAATGGATTRTTTTTGCCAGAAACCCCCTGGTTCTATTCTGGACTGAATGTTGAAATCTCTCTCTCAGTGACACGGAGTTCTTGAATTTTTAGCCAGCCTATTTCAAATACAAAAGTCAGCAGAATGGTAATAGAAAGTCTTTGAGCCTTTTCTAATGAGATAATTGAAGCCAATAGTAGAAACTCTTACAAAATTCAGTTGGTGCTGGTCAAGGCTTTTCTAAATAATTTCCTTTAATAACACTTTTCTAAAAGTACCCTGAATATTGCCCTTGTAAAACAGAAAACTGGCTAATCTTGCTTTGTACAGAGCTGAACTTTTATAATTGGCTCCTATTAAGAATGTCACAGGCTATTAAAGAGCATTGTGCATCAAAGATAATCTGCTGGTGCAGAGGCCATCTCAATTTCTCCCTTTAGCACAGCACAAAAGATACCAATCCTTCAGCAGTTTATACACAGGGAACTTGGGAACTAATCCTGTGGAAAAGTTTTGTTAATGGATGAGCATTATTAGATCAATACTAATTCTCCAAAGGTACCTAAAAAATTCTCAGGAAAAACCTGAAGTCTGGAATGAGGGACTGTTGGATACCAGGATCCATGGCCTCAGCAAAGACTTTTGTGTTGCCTATTTAAAATCTTCTTGCTTCTTTCTAAACCCTCCCTGTTCTTCATGTGCCACCTCTTTGTGTGCAGCGCTCCCATGGAGCCAGCTGCCCTTCCTCTGCAGGTGGTTCAGCTCAAGTAGCTGCCTGAATTACCCCAGAGCAACTGTTCCTGACCCACAGTAAGGTTAACACAGACCTGAACCTTCAGGTGCCCACAGTTTTGTCCATCTCACAACCACATCACCTGTTCTAGCAACTTTCCTCCTAACACTCAGTGAAGCAGGTGCTGGAYTTGTTTGAGGACCACCTTCAACAGTGGCATTACTCACAGACAGTGAGTTTAGAGGCCTCACATGGCTGAAAATGGAAGCACCTGCCTGTGCTAATGCAGCTGTACATCCAAGCTGGTGGCAGTGGGGAAAGCCCAAAACAACATCCCAAAGAACCTGCTGGTGAACCAACCATGTGAGCTCTTCCAAGCACTTGAACAAGATGGGAGGGGCTGGCCACAAAGCCTTGGCCTGGCCCTTGAAGGGCTGTTCCCTGTCTTTAGAGCTCTCCTGCACTAATTTCCAGGGGATGCACTCTTAGCACTCCCTCTCTTARCACTGTGACCCAGTACAGCCAAACTGTCTTGTTGCATCCCCGAGGTGGATGCTACCTGCTGACAAAYGAAGGCATTCAAACCTTTCAGAAGAATAATTGCTGTTAAACTGTAGAGAGAAGGAACATTATCTAAAGATAGGAACACATAGCCATGAGGCAAAAAAATTAGTTTGGTTTTTCTTCTTTTTTCTTTTTTTTGGGTCATGTACCTCTTACAGAAGATTGGGCAAGTGAGTTTATTTTTTTTCTTTCCATTTTCAGAATGAGGACAGTGAGATTGTGCTACCTTACAAAAGTCCTATGCAAATTAATTATTCAAAGATTTTAAGGGGCTGTGACAAAAGAAGCTTTAGCAATTATTATTTATGTAATTTATAATTATATAAATTATACTAATTATAATTTATAATTGTAAGTATAATTGAACCTTCCCCCTTTGCTTTTATCTGAAGGGATCCCAACCTCTACTGGATTATCATCCCTGCGCCAGGGTGCAGACAAGACACCAAATGGTTTTCATGGCTGCATTCACGACGTCAGGATCAACAAYGAGCTGCAGGATTTCAAGGATTTACCCCAGCAGTCCCTGGGAGTCCTTCCTGGCTGCAAATCCTGTAACATCTGCAAGCACGGGATTTGCCGGTCCCTGGAGAAAACGAGTGTGATTTGTGAATGTCACCCCGGCTGGACGGGCCCTCTGTGTGACCAGGAGATTGGGGATCCATGTCTTAACCACAAGTAAGCTCAAACCAATGCTGACTGGAGAGCAAAAGCTTTACAGCTAATGCATATTTCACATTTCATCTTGCAAAACCACATCTGACTGGTTTTGGAGGTGCTGGGCTATTGACAGTTGTGAGTCAGTGTCTGGGGCAGCTCTCAATTTTCACTTCTTGTTCAGGCGTTGCTGACTCACCAAAGGAGCTCGTGGTCCTGCAGGAGCTCAGGTGTTAATGCTGCAGGTCATACCTTCAGCTGTGACTCTACACATTAAAATACAGAACCTCCTGTTAATGGGCATGGCTTAACCCCAGGAGGTGAGAGCCTGCACGGATCCAGAGCAGAGCTGCCTGTGAGGGAGTTTCAGAGGTTTTCTCCCTACAGCACTGAGCCCAGTCTTCAAACTTACTCCCTGAAGACCATTATGCACTCCAGTGTGAGCAGTTTTAAATTTCCCAAATAGCTGACTTAAATATTACACTTTGAAACAGCCCTTTAAAGTGCAAGTTTAAAGGATAGCGTGGTGTTGCATGTGAAGGGAGCATGAGTGTAAAGTATTTACAGTTCAAAGGCTCAATAACCACATCTCCATCAGAAACACAGGATGAATAGCTTTCTTATGGCCAATACACAGAATACACAGGAAACAGTCTCGTGCAGAGCAGCAGGCTGCATATTTCAGTGTTGTTTCATAAGCAGATGGAAGTACTTTTGTTTTAGAAGTTCCTTCAGTTGCTGTCTTGGAAGGCGCTTTTCACGAGCACATACTTTTGACAGGTAAATTGATGCAGTGAATAATCACTCTCAGAGATTTAACCTGGCAAAGGTACCATTTTAAACTTGCTTCTGGTTCTAATTCTGCAAAGTACTGAAGTCTGGAGGTGTTGAAAAGCACCTGACAGTTTACAAACCAAAGGTATGAAGACCCAAATGTTTCCTTGAATTTCCAATGTCAACACAAAGCTGTTGTGGTTGGACAGAGAAAAATAAGGGAGTTCCAGATGTTTACATGGTGAGGGATTGTTTCTCTCATAGTCCAGGGAGGATGAGGCAATCATGAACACAGTTCCTTGCTAAGGGAAGTAGCTGTGTGTATTTTCAATGCTCACACACTGTCTCACCTTTCCTAAATCAGTTCAGCCTTTCGGAGCTGGCTCCCTAAAGCCCTGCCTGGTCTATCCAGGGGAGTGTGGAGCCCTGCTTGCAGGTGTCTGCTCCACCACTCACTGGTTAATCTCACTGAGGAAATGCACCTGTAAAAATCAGATAACCTCTGGTTATGGGGCAGAAAATACTGCTCTATACAGACTGTGACTCCCTTCATTACASTATTTTGCATGTCTGGAGCTGACTGAAACTGCTCTTGTAATCTGTCCTTTTTAGTTCAAAGCTGAAAGATTAAATGCACAAAAATTCAACATAAACAGGGAATAATTTTGAAGTACTAGAAAGAAAATAGAAATAAGAGAGACATGGGCTTCTGTCAAGTTACGTTATGCCAAAGGTTTATAAGCCCTGAGCAGTTTTTCCTTGGCTGGAGACAGTTGCTTTCCTCGCTGTTCTCAGCCATGCCAAGTCTGCCCCTGTCAGAGAACTTGCTCAGGATCACCACCCCACCCTGTGGYGTTCCCTGGAAATGCCAAAGCTCGCTGCAAACCCCAGGAGCCAGGGAACCCTCCAGTACAGCTGCTCGCTGATAAGTCTGCGCATAGCTTTGCCACCAGCACCTTCATTTATCACCCTGGTTTTCATCACCTGATATTATTTGTACAGTAACTCTGCTCAGGAAGCCTGGGCATGCAGTTTGATTGTTGGCACTTAGTTGCACGTGCTGCTGCTGTAAATGTGAGCTGTCTCATGTGGGTGCCAAGCCTTGGTCTGTGCTCACGAAGAGCCCAGTGTTTTCTACTTAGGTTCACAAATTCTAAATGTATTCTCTGAACGTTATCCAGTATTCTCTGAAMACCCACACAGTTTTCTCCAGAGTGTTTGACACTGAGCTGCTGTTTTTGGATTAGTACCCTGGAATTAAATGGGCAGAAATGCCAAAATCAAACGTTTCTGGGAAAAGGAACTTTCACTTCCAGCAAAGACCAGCTCTAAATGCTGCTGTTTCTCCAGGTGTCTGCATGGCAAGTGCACGGCGGCCGGTGCTGCTTACACCTGTAAGTGCATGGAGGGCTACACAGGCCTCTACTGTGACAAGAAGAGCAATTCCTCAAACCCCTGCAGGACTTTGAAATGCAGCCACGGGCAGTGCAAGGTCTCGGAGCACGGGGAGCCCTACTGTGAGTGTGACCCCGGCTACAGCGGAGAGCTCTGTGACAGAGGTGGGCTTGCGCTGCTGCATTCCTGCTTTACACCTCATTTACACCTGCTTTACTCCTCTCTTCCCTGCCACTCCGACTTGGGGAGGAATGGCAAATAGGAGATAAAGCTAAGCCAACCTCTGCAGAGCAGTACAGGGAGAAGAGAATCACATAACAGTAGGTAGCTGCTATCACATAGAGAAATGGGGACATGGAGTGAAGAGTTTTATTCTTCATCTCCTGAATCCTCAAGGTTTGCTTCTCCCAGGATTTGGGTGGGATGTTTAAAGAGCTTGCTTGTTGTGAGGTTTACCCTCAGCAAGCAGGGATTTGCACTGCTGGGAAGGGAGGTCATACAAGGAGGAACCACTCACCTGAAGTGGCATGAAAGATTCTCCTCCTTCAGCTTGGGCAGGTTTCCAGGGRAGTCCCACAGATCATGCTGGACTTTCCTACAAAGGCTGAGGCCCAACTCTTCTGCCTGACCTGAAAAGACTCCCTGGAAACTCACTGAGTTTTAACTGCATTCTTTCTGCCTTTTTTTGTTCTTGTCCAGAAGGAAGGAGCTGGATTATATTATTTTTATTTAGGTTGTCCCTTTCCTGTGCATGAACCACAGACTTTCCAAATTTTACACATGCCCATCACCAAAATGTATCTGGCTGCTGCACAGGGACTGCAGAACAGCACAGACACTTTCAGGTATCCCAGACCACTGATGTCACACAGAGAAGCACACATGGTAAAACTAATTCTTATTTTGCAGGAGTGTTGCAGGACTCAGCACTCAGCACTCATTAAAACACTTCCAGGCTGCTGATCAAAGCCAGCAGGCCTGCTTGGCCCCAGCCTTGCACAGGATATTACACATTTGTGTAGACATGCTCTGTTTTGGTGGCAGGTACAAAGCAGTAAAAGATTAAGGTTCTTCTCATGCCATCTGTTTGTCTTGAATCACATCATGAACCCAGGGCCACTCGCTGATGTGTGCGGAATATGCAGAGTGAAAAACACATTCACTCTCCTGTGAACATTTAAAAAGTTTAATAATGGACAATAGGAGACAAGGACCATGGAGCAAAGGTTATTACAGCCAGGTGCATCTTGGCACTCAGCTAAAAGCACCTCGGGGATACCCCTTAAACACCTTTTCCATCACATCAGCCTGTTGCATATTCATAGACCCTTATGCATAGCAAACTTTTCCCCAAACTAGTTTACATGTTCCAAGAATTGTTTAGCCTGGCTTCTCCTTGGATCCACCTTTTTAGAGCATGCAGATTCCTTAGTTGTGATTTTAGTCCRTTCAWAWCACCTTCAGTTTTTGGGCCTTGGTCCACACTGTCTTCAGAGGGTGAATGCTGATGGTTGGCAGATCTGTACTCAATCCTGTGTCCTCATCAGGTRTTCAGTGGATGTTATCCYATCCAAGCAGGCATTTTAACACAAGCATACTTATATCAGGTATTTCACTAAGCTTAATTAACAACAGGAATAAAAACTATACCTTTACAACAAAGTTACTTTAACAATACATATAAAGCTCCCATCCCAAGCCTACCTCTACTACATATACTTTGACATATAAAATCCATTTCAATATTTGCAAAAAGCCAGTATTATAATATGTATCTATAACATCTGGCAAAATAGTTACTGTCGTAGCTGGGTGTCCCCAGCTGRGTAATAATTAGCATTGACTCCATGATTTTAGCAGGCTGATCCATCTCTTTATTATAGTATAATTATTATGRARCTCATCTCCCTTACAGACAGTCAYGATACAGGTGGACCCAATTGGTCCTTCAGTCTAAACACCATCACCACTGGCCAATTAAGAAAGATTTGTTTACCAAATCACCCTTTGGTAAACAGATCTTCATAACACATTCCACACGTGCACAACAACAGGTGCAGCATTTGAAGATRAGAATTATCATTCTTCTCTCTGATCTTCTCACAGCCTTCCCYCGGACAATACCTGGGGAAAGCTGTGCCTTGCTCCCTGTGACCAGAGAGCTGCTGCCACAAGTCACCACATTTCTGACTCCTTCTCACCCCTGTTGTCCAGCAGAGAACCTGYGCCAAGGAGACATCATTSGGGAAGTGGTSCRCAAGTGGTCCTTACAGACAGTCACRACACAGGTGGACCCAATTGGTCCTTTAATTAAAACACCATCACCATTGGTTAATTAAGAAACCACCCTTTGGTAAACAAATCTCCATAACACATTCCGCATGTTCGCAACACCAGGTGCAGCAAGTTAGGAKAAGAATTTTTTCTCATTCTTCTCTGATCTTCTCACAGCCTTCCCCAGGACAATACCTGGGGAAAGCTGTGCGTCGCTCTCTGTGGCCAGACAAGTTACCACATTACCACAACCAGAAAAGTCACCACCTTTCTGACTCCTTCCCACCCCTGTTGTCCCAGCAGAGAGCCTGTGCCAAGGAGACATCATCCGGGAGGTGGTGCGCAAGCAGCAGGGCTACACCTCGTGCGCCACGGCCTCCAAGGTGCCGCGGCTGGAGTGCCGCGGGGGCTGCGGCGGCGGCGGGCACTGCTGCGTGCCCCTGCGCAGCAAGAGGAGGAAATACTTCTTCCAGTGCCTGGATGGCTCCACCTTCACGGAGGAACTGGAGAGACACGTGGAGTGCGGCTGCTCAAAGTGCTCGTAAGCCATCCTTGGGTCTCTCGCCACTTTAATCGACTCAGAAGCGTTATGGAAACGGGACCTGTTTACTTGCAGAGTGAAGAAGAAGAAAAGAATTATTAAGTATATTGTAAAATAAGCAAAAAATAGAACTTATTTTTATTATGGAAAGTGACTATTTTCATCTTTTATTATATAAAGTATCGCACCACTTTGGGTATATGTATCATATAGTGAGCTATTTTTACCATGAAACTTTTTTAACAGTTGTAAGAAAAAAAAATTCAAAAGCTAAAAGGTTAAAAAAAATTATATATATAAAGAAAACATAGCCTAACAGGAGAAATGTGGGGTGACTTTATGTGTATGCACAATGAAGAGACGTAAAGGTGTTCCAAGGACCCACTGCCAGACTGATTTGGGCTGAAGAAAGCTCCGAGGCCCTGGCTGGGAGTTCCAGGTGAGCAGATCCCCGTGACTGACTGCATCCAGGCACCCCAAGAGCCTCCTCAGCCCCTTCTCTTCCCACCACTGCCAACATTGCTCCTGTACAGTGGCCCCGCTTGCTGTCCATGAACTGGTTCCCTGGAGCACACAGGCACTGCCATAGCTTGAGGCTAATTACATTATTTGACTATTGTAATACTATAATAATACATTTTTTGCTGTGTATGTTGTATTTATCTGTGTTCATGTTATATTCTGTGGCAACTGTATCTATAGAGCACAGGCAGCTTTATCCAAAAGAAGGGTGCAAAGGGAAAGGAAGTGGAGAAATTTATGTTGCTTTGGGTAATTTGGGGGCAAAAATGTGAAATAAGTGCTAAGTGATGCCTAATAAATGACATAGTACTTTTGTGTAAACTCCTCAGCTATGTTATTTCCCAAGTTTGTGCCTTCTTGCTCCCAGTCTTGAGCCCTTTTTTGTATATGAAATGTAAGGAATGCACTGCTACATAGTTTATCACACCTTGACACTTTAACTTGCAAAGGTTGTAAAGAGCATGAAAATACCGCAGGTGCCAGAAGGCACCTGCAACGTATCAGCTTTTACTGCCACTGTCACTTGAGCCAGGGTGTGAGCTGGGCCGTGGCTGCTGCTCAGCCTCACGCTGGCTCTGAACAGCTGCCTGCCTCCCCACGGCTCTCCAGGCGAGCAGAAGTTGCACTAAATCCATGTGAAGGTGTTCAGCTGACACCTGCCCTGCAGGGAGAGGTGTCACAGCTCTGCCCAGTGCAGCCTGAGCTGCTCACCAAAGCTCCTCCACCTGCACTCGTGCCTCCCCAAGGACCCCCACTCACCTGAGCTGKGTTCAGAGCAACTGCTGAGTAGGAATTGGAAATCAGTGCAGGGATGAATTCTCACTGTGGATGTGAGGGAAAATTGACTCTGGGAGTGAGTTTGATTTTTGAAAGGTTTTTGTCAGGGCTGCCTTTCAGGGTCAGGACATACATGCAAAGAGCAYCATGGATACCTTGAATTTTTTCTTACTGTAAGTTTCAAACCTCCCCATCAACAACTGTTCTATCACCTGTATCATTTCTTTCTTTCTCTAATGGAGGAAGTATTATGATCYTTTCTTCAAGTTCTCTAAGGAAGGTAGTCAGAGATGCATCCTAGCAGCCATAAAATCCTTCTGGGAACACTTACTGGTCTCACCAAAAGGCTTTCAGATCAAGGGATTCAGCAAAGGATGAGTAGGAAAGCTGAATCAAGAAAATGGGATAGCTTTGATTTGGGCTTTGGAAGGATGCACACAATGCAACCCTGCCATGAAAAGTAGAGATGTTTATTTCACTAAAGCAGAGAGACCATCTAGCTATAGAGATGGTCTCTATAGTCTCTATAGAGACTTTCTGGCCATAGTACAGCCAGAAAGCTGTAACGTGCTTGTTGTTCTTCTGCTATGTCAGTCTCTCCTTAACTGCAGCAGTTCATTCATATTTCTCTGTTATGACCAGAACAATGTGAGCAGAAGGGACATAACCAATTTAACAGGCATCTCAAAAGAATCATCAAAACAAATATCAGTACATAGAGCTGGCAATCAGTGAAACATAAAACAATCACTACTTAATGTGCCACACTCTGATTGATACAGTACAGCTCAAAAGCCAGGGAAAAACTAACCCTGGTTGCAAGTACTGTGGACTGCTTTTTATTTTTGACATAACATCAGCAGCTCATAGCAGCTGGGGTTTGTGATGTACGACAAAAATCACCTAAACCRCAACCCACATGTTTTAAAAATTCATGTGAGTATCTGCAAACACTTGTACAAATATGCACCAGGCACACTACTGCCATTAATGATTCATTCCTGCTTAAAAACATTTGAATTTCTGAAGCAGCAGCTGYTGGGGCGTCAGGCAGAAGCAGCCCAGCATGGCAGTGGCTCACCAGCCCTCAGATTTGTAGCCCCTGGACTGCCCAGGCCTGCAGGAACACAGCCCCTCTTGAACCTGTCCAAAGCTGTGCTCACTCTGTCACCTGAGCAGCRGCACTGTGACAAACAGGGTGACATTCACGGGTGGCCTCACACCTGCTCTGAAAGCAGGGGCYTGGCAAGGCAAAAGCCATCAACATCTTGTTAACACATCACTCTGGGATTTACTTAAGCCAAGCCTTGCAGCAAAGGGACCAGCAACAACTCAGCAAGGCCAGCCCTGTTCCTGGCCCTTTTCTGTCGTGGCACTTCAGTGTTAAGTGTCAGGATAAAGAACTAAGAAATTATCTATTTTGTAACCAAATGATGCAATTTTTGTATGTTTTTAGGCAGCACTTGCCACTGGAGAGTGATGCTTTATGTCCATGATTCTCTGACTTGCTAAAAAATTATTTTAAGAAAATAAAAAAAGCATTCAGATGTGCCAAAAATGTGTGGTTAACTGAAGTGTAATTAGCTCTGAAAGTTCCTTTGTAACCTGCCTAATGTTACAATCGATTTCAAGAACTGTGGGTACAATGCAGTAGTTTTTACCTCCAGAAAGTTTTAATATAAAGTGAAGAAAGATGCTTACCCTTTAAAAATGGCAATGCAGACTCGTGTGAACTGATGTATTTTATTATTAGATTCTCATTGTGATGTAAGTTTAAATAAATTGTTGGGTTATGGAAGATTGTAACACCTTGTGATGCAGATTATTTCTCTGTGTATTCGAGGTATTGAGTCCAACCTCCAGTGTCCACAGGAAATGATGGGGGAACTACAGACATTCCTCTTGGGCAAAGTCAAAGAACAGCTGTAGTTAAAGGTGGTATGTACACTAGTTACCAATTTTTATGGCATCACAGCCTAGTATTCTAGGAGTCTTACAGACACAGGCAAAGTAAGCCACATAGTTTTTGATCCTGGGCATTTTCTTTAAATAAAATCTTTATTTGCTACATTTTAAAAACTGTTTGATAAAGACCTGCAGCAAAACCACACTCATTACTTACTGTTAAAATAAATGAAGAAATACTGGGAATGGAGCTGGAGGAGTTAGGGCTGAGGAAATGGAAGTCACTGTAGATGGAAGGGATCTTGTGATGTCCTGACACACCTGCACTCCATATCTGCTGCCACACTGCTGTAGGTGATTATCTAATATTTGTGACCCAGCAGCAACAGACTTCTGCTGTTCATYGCATTCCAGCCTTAGCATAGAATAAAATAAAGTTCCCACCTAGTCCTCTGCCTTCCCTCACCCCTGCCCAACACTCGCATATTGCTAATTATGCTTCAAACTATAGCTCCTAAGAGTTGCTTTTGCAGTTCCATGCAAAACTGGTGGCAGCAGTTAGCCAATAAAAACACTCAGCCTTAATGAGCATCATTAAGTCTCAACTATAAAGGTTAATTACATAATTGTAGCAGACGGCAGCATTTTCACCTAAAGCAAACCCAGCTGAGCCCACTAAAAAAGCTAGCAGGGAAGTGTTCAAAAATGGCTGGGTAGTGGCTGCTCTGCTCAACAGTCTATTTGCATTGCTCGTGGCTGTGCAGCTTGGGGGTTTCTGAGCTCAAGGAACTGCAGCCTGAGGATGCAAAGCTCCTGTCTGTGCTTCTGCTTGCACTGCCCMAGGTGCTGTTTACCAGCTGTGGTACGGGGCAAACAGTGCTGKGAACTGTCTGTCCACCTTCCTTTATCTTTGTGCTCTCCTTGCACGGTGGTTGGCTGCGGGGTTTGGGTTGTTCGCTGGGGTCCTGTCACTTCTGGTCTCTGTCACTTCTGGACTCTGTGGCCTCTTTCAGGAGTCACCTCCCAGTTTCTGCTCCAGCTCACTGCAGGCAGCGCCGCTGTTCAGCGGGCTGGACGGGCGGAGCTGGCTCAGCTCTGCCGAGCCCAAGGTACTCCTGAYGCCTTGGCTTAAGGCCCAGAGAGATGTCACACTGGGTGCCAGTCCGGCATCGTTCTGTGTGCGCGCTGAGGACGTTTCCTGGTGTTTTCCAGATGTTTTTCAGAACGGGCCCCGCAGCTTTCGAGGACAGCGGAGGTGAGCGGGGTCCGCCAGCAGGTGGCGGCGCCCGGCGGCCCGTGCCTCTCCGGGGGACGGGGATGGGATGGGACGGAATATTTCAGCGGAAAGGAACCATAAGAGCTATTTGAGCAACTCAGGGCTGATAGAGTCACAGCCCGTTGTTGAAGGCACTGTCCAAATGCCTCAAGCACTGCCAGGCCTGGGGTATGACTGCCTCTCACAAAAAATGCTCCCTGATGTTCTGTATAAACCTCCACGGTGCAGCACTGAATCTTTCCCATGCCTACTGTCTGCATCCTGGGAAGAAAAGCTCAGCACTTCCCTCTCCATGTCTCCTCATCACAGGAAGTGCAGAGTGTAATGAGGTCACCCCTCAGCCTCCCTCCCTCCAAACTGGACAAGCCCAGAGTTCTCAGCTGCTCATCATGTATATGTGATACACAGATTTTCTGGGAAGTTTTAGATGGTAATTTCTCAGGTTTTATTGATCCTGAGCTATCAGCCTCTTAGCATTGTTCAGCTGTGACGAGAGGAGTCCCTGCTGTCCCCTCACCATGGCATGGCTCACCGTGACTACACCCCAGGAAACTGCATGAACTGGCAGCAGGACAGCCCTGCTGAGCCCAGGAGAGCATGTGAGACCTGGGGCCTCCAACACTTCYTCAGCACCATCCCTGGCAGCAGGACAAGGGCTCCATGTGCTGGCATATGGGACAGCCTGTGCCCAGAGGTCTGACATCAGTGTCATACGGCTGCTGTTGATGTTGATTATTTCCATGCTAGCACCTTATGGAATAACAACTGATTCTGCTGTTTCTACCCCAATTCTGCTGCTGTTTGCTCCCACACRCCGAGGTAAAAGCACTGTGTGCCTGCAGAGTTCATTAGCCAGCAGGGTGTCCAAGCTGGCAGGCACACACCCACAGGCTGTGACATCTCTGGTCTGTGAAGAAAGCACAGCTGCTCCTCCAAGCACCCTCACCCTCCGAGAGCCCTGCAGGCAGCAAGGCTTGGAACAGAGCATGCAGGCAGAASAAGCAGAAGCTGTCAGTGTGAGGAGCTTCACCTACCCGTGGTGCAGGGGGCACCCTGCAGTCTCAAACAGAGCTGGCTGTGAGACTTGCACAGCTTTGTATCTTGTTCATCTTGTGTGATCTCTTGACCTTCTCCTTTCYCAGGGCTTCTGAGCTTTCAAAGTACAGTGATGCTCAAGGCAGTCTGGGGATGACAGTGCCTTCTCTGAATTGTCTATGAGGTTTGTCCCCACAGCACAGGGATCACTTCTTTTCTGTAAAAATAACCTTTTACAAGGCTGTGTCTTATCTGGGGCAGGAAAGTGCACATCCTGCCTCTGAGGTGTGGGAGGGAGGAAAGCAGGTAAATGAGTGTTCAGGGGATAGCTCAAAACTGACAGGAATCAGGCCATTTTGAGTGGTCCAGCCCTCCAGCTAATCTTCCACCAGCAGCATTTAACCAGCTCCTGTGCTGGAGGAAGGGGGCATGTTCAGAGTGATGGTGCTCAGCTTCCCAAGTCACTGTCACCTGTGATGGAGCCCTGGTCCCCTGGAGGTGGCTGAACACCCACCCACCCATGGGAAACAGTGAATTCATTCCTTGCTTTGCTTTTCTTGCATGAACACCTTTTACTTTCCCAACTGAACTCATTCCAAGAGTTCTCTCCCTTTTAYCCGTCCAGTTCTCTTCCCAATCCTGCTGACAGGACAGTGAGGGAGTGGCTGGGAGGGGTTTGACTGCTGACTGGGGTTAAACCTCGACAGGCAAAAGCCTCAGCCCTGCCTTTGACACTTCTTGCAGAGCAAGGTTACAGGAACCAAATAGCACAAGGTAATTGAGGTGGGGACTTTGCAGCACACGAGATAATATCAGGCTTTCACCCAGCATGTGATAAGAGCAGGCACAACAGGCAGTTCTTATAAAGCAGCTTACACTTCCTTAATTACACACCAGCATATTTTGCATCTCTTAACCTGCCCTAGTTTCTCCTGCAAAAGCACTCATTGAACTGTCGAGGGGGAGGGAGATTTAATATTTTTCTTAAATTTTCTTAATATATTACTATGTTGAGGTAAACACCAAAGTATGATTTATGGGACTAAGACACAGACTAAGTTTGTCATACCAATAAATAAATGAAATTCTTAGATAGCAATGAAACAATTTTCATTTCACCCCAGTAATAACTGATTTTTAAAAAAGTCCTTGCCTTCAGGTGTATCATTCATATAGAATCCTCTCATCTGATTTCATTACCCAAAGATACTTCATAGTACTTTAGTAGTTGTTTAAGTGTGTGTATATATATATATTTTTTTAATATATACACATATTTGTATTTATATAGCTGACCATATATTCACCTTCAGATTTATTTATTCTTACTTAGGGGCTTTCCAAGCAATGTGTTGACTGACATACAAATAACTCCAATCTAAAAGTGCTCATAACTAATAAATCAATTGCTCTGAAAATTAATGAACGTTCTGAGCCCCTCACAGACCTGTGTTAAATTTCCAGKTTGAGCTAAACCTCAGCTCTGAGAGGGACTAAAGATAGCTGAGCATTGATCTCAGTTTCATTTTTTGAGGTTTTATTTCACATATTCTGTCTTAGCTGTTACATTCAGATAAAACCCTGCAGCTTATTGTGAAGAAACYGAAACTTCAGATTTGCTGACCTTGTATTTACCTGAACAGCCCTTAGCTCATTCATTATCACAGAGCCTTAATCTAGTCCAATTTTTCACATGGGGAGATGAGTTAAGAGGRTTTGGTTGATACAATAGGTAAAGTGGGCAGAATGTATAAAAAATTCAGAACTTGCTCCTAAAACCCATGCACAAAATATGCATTTTTGTCTCTGACAGAGTCCAAGGCTGGGAAAGCAGTCAGTGAATCTGCATTGCTGGAAAGGGAGAGTTGTCATTTCCTCAGTGAAAGCTGGGTCAGGAACTTCTCTGCCTGTTTCAAGACAGCAGGAATCAGACAGCTGTCAGTTGTCAGAAAAATAAGAAAAACCACTATGTTTTTTCTTTTTTTTCTGCGTGTATATATTTATTACCAGCATTTCCCAGGGTTGGTATTTCATTTCCTCTAGAGTTAGAAGGTGTGTAGGAAAGAGTCAGAGTGTCAGTGCTGGAAAAAAATGCCTCAGAATTAAGGTAATAAAAAATCTCCCTGCAGATCTGTTTTCCCCATCCCCACCAGAGATGTCTGCAAGACACCGGATAGCTCATTTTACACCAAACATTCCACACTGCACAGTCTGGTGACAGGCAGGAAATTAAAGACTCTTTTTCAATCACTCTGTATATTTATGAGCAAGTTAACTTCCAGGTAGCAGCTAAATTCTTGTATTCCCTAACATGTATGCAAATGCTTGTATTTAATGTTTTAATAGTAAACTACGTTGCAGTGAGAAACCACAAAACCACACCAAAATTTCCTCCCTTTAAGAGTAACACACGAGAATTTCCACAATTACACGTCACTTACAGAAAGAGGGAAGTTCTGCAGCCTTGCTAATACACTCTGAACTTCCTTTAAAGGATGAAAAAAGAACACTTAGAAGACTTCAGAGTAAGTTTTCCAAATAAAGGTATTTCAGAAAGGAAACATGATAAATGGGAAAAGGCATCCACAAGAGAATTTTGGTTTTTTAATGTAAGATTCTGGATTAAAATGAACAAGAAATACATGACAGGTTTTACATGTTTATGAGGAATGGAGGGTGAAAAGACAAGGCTCCTGTCCTTACACAACAGGTTTGTGAGTAAACTTTGTGCCCAGGAAGCTGAGCATTCAGTCTTTGGTTTGTGAACAGTTATTTCAAAAGAAACTTTTGCCAAAGCTAAACTCCAGATACAAAGAAACTTCAGCTTCCAAGACAGAGATTATACCCAAATCCTCCTTCCAGACCAGAGCTTTTAGGTTCATCCTAGGTCACTGTAACTGATCTATAATTACAGAGCACTTTATCACAAAGGAGAGGGGAGAAAGTGGAAAAATCCCATTATGAATTCTGGCTGGAAAGCCCAGGGTTGTGAGCAGTCGGTGGGAGACCTCACCATGTCGTGCCACTGGCAGTGCCCAGTGACATCCTGGCCTGTGCCAGGATTGGTGTGACCAACAGGACCAGGGCAGTGACTGTCCCTGTGCTGGGCACTGGGCAGGGGCACCTGGCTTCAGGAAGGACATGGAGAGGCTGGAGCGAGTTTAGAGAAGGGAATGGAGCTGGGATGGGTCTGGAGCAGCAGGAGATGCTGAGGGAGCTGGGAAAGGGCTGAGCCTGGAGAAAAGGGGGATCGGGGGGACCCTGTGGCTCTGCACAGCTCCTGACAGGAGGGGACAGCCACATGGGGGTGTGCTCTGCTCCCAGGGAACAGGGACAGCGGGAGAGGGAACGGCCTCAGGCTGGGCCAGGGAACGTTGGGTATCAGGAGGAATTTCTTCACAGAAAGGGTGATTAGATATCTGAATGGGATGTCCAAGGAGGTGGTGGAGTCMCTGTCCCTGGAGGYGTTTCAGGGAAGACTGGACAYGGCCCCCAGTGCTCTGCTCTAGGTAACACCGCGGTGTTCGGTGCTAGGCCGCACTCAGTGAACTCAGAACCGCTTTCCAACTGATTGTGTGATTAAACACCAGCCTGTTGCAGCAGGTGAGGAAGAGTTTCCAGGGAAATAAAGTTACTGGTGCCATCATTGGAGTGCAGGCACAGGAAAGAAGCCACTTCCCAAACTGCTCCGGTGCTTAATTGTGAGAGCGCTTCAGTCCCAGCGAGGAGAAATGAAAGCAAACGCCAATTGCCCGTTTCACTTTACAACATTCGCGTGGCTCTGGTAACTCGCAGAGCGCGAACCCTGGCTGCAGCTGAGGGTGTCATAGCGGCGCGGGGCCTGTGCCCGCTGCCCGTGCCCTGTCAGTGCCCGTGCCCGCGGCCCAGGCGCGGCCATTGGCACGGGGCCCTGGTGTGAGGGCGCGGGGCCCGCCGGGAGCTGTAGGCGCGGCCGGACTGCGGCTCCCGGCGCGCCC
>JACDOX010000032.1:1777893-1807478 GCA_014549065.1 Cardinalis cardinalis
AGCGCCGCTCCCCGGGAGGCGGGCGCCCGGCGGGCGAGGAGCATCAGGAGAGCGAGGCCCGGCCCCGCGGAGCCGCCGCCGCCGCTGCCCGCCCCATCAGGCGAGCGGCAGGAGACCCGCCCCGGCCGGCAGCGAGCCGGGCCGCCGCCGCAGCGCCATGAAGATCAAGGATGCCAAGAAGCCGTGTAAGGCCGGGCCGGGGGAGGGGGCGCGGGGCCGCGCCGCGGGCGGTGCCCATCCATGGAGCCGGGAGATGCCCGCAGAGACCCGTCTCGCTCCTGTGCGTCCCTCTGAGCGAGGTGTCGGGGTTCAGGTGATCCTCACTGCTGGCGTCGGAAGGACTAGAATAGAAAGTGATATAATCAGTTTCTTGGGGATGGGGGCTCTTTTCGATGAACCTCTTAACCGCTGTGCTGAGCATCTGCGCAGGTGGCTGCTGTTGCTACAGTTTTGTTTTTTTTAATCAATTCTGATTAATTTTAGAATATTTACTAATATTTGGATATAACTCTTTCACTAAAATGCGCTGAATTCTCCCCTTTAATAATAACAGCTGTAGTAATATTTCTTGCTGTGTGTTGTTTTGGAGGGTGTAAACGTGATTCAGACTCAGGTGAATATAAACAAAACGTCTTAAGATCACAGCTACTTATTGGAAAGAGAGATTTGGGYTGAGTATGGTTAATCTATATGCAGTAGATGTGCTCTCAGTGTAACAGATGCACAGCTGTGCAAGGCAACACACCTGTCAAGCTCATACAGGTGTGCCTTATTTAAAAGGGATGCAGGTTTTGCTCCACTGAGTTTAGCATCTTTTTCTTTGCCATCATACTTAAGGACTTACTTTRAGGATGAGTTACTGTATAGAAAATGCCTATTCCCAAATTTCTAGGCCTCGTGTGGTTCATACAGCGTGACTGGCTATTGAACAGCATACAACCAAGACAGGATATTGGAAGTTGATGTCTTAAATTTTTTTTTTGAGCAGCCCAAGAAGAAGAAAATCACCAAATACGTATTTAATACAGGAAGTATTAGCATAGCTCTAGAAATTACTATAAAGGCTTTGAAAGTAGGTTGTTTCCTGTGGTGTGGTGGGGAAACCCTAAATATGTATCTTCTAGCACAKAAGTAGCCATCACCTCTTTTTAGTGCCAGTGTGTGGAAATTGCTGAATTGACTGTAATGATGTTTATGAAGAGTAAAGTTCAGGCAGCATTGTTTTCCCCTGGTATGATATTAAGAAATCTCATCAAGACAGCAGTAGCTGGCTGTAAAATGTTATAGTGGTTTGAGAATTGGAATGGGGAGACTATGGCTGCTCCTGCTGTAGAAACCTACTAATTTCAGGACTGTCTCTGCTGGACCTCAGAGCCTTTGTTTTCTGTAGTGGTGGATTTAAGCCTCATGGTTAAGTAACAGTGCAGATGTTACCAAGAAATTTTAACTGCTCAAATCTGCTGCAGTTGTGGTGACACTCTTCCAGGTCTTGAATTTGAACTTTGATGCTGGTTTCATGATGGGAATATGGGAATTAGAAACAGTTGGAACTGCATAAGCTGGGGCAGGATACAGTGTCAAACTACGTTGTTTATTTCTTCTTGACTCTTGAACACACTTTGGAGCTGGTGGCTTTTTAAAAGATAATAGCACAGAGTTTCTTAGGCAGTGAACTTTAGACTCAGTCTGCAGATTTCTGCTCATGGTTAGTCACACTGAGAGCAGCTGAATGTTTGAAGAGATCCAGGTCCACAGAAGCCCTGAAGGTGGAAATTGGTGTTCAGGGTCTCTGGTACCCAAATACTGCTGTCAGTTTGGCTTAAATGCTCTCATGGATGTGGAAGCTGAGTTGGGCTCACAGTATACCACTTATAGACTGTTTACAAATCATTTGGCTAAGACACTTGTGGACACTTTTCAACACAATTGTTGAGTGTTCATTCCTCAGACCAAGTGAGTACCTAATCATCTGTGATGGAGCCAGATGTKGTCCTGGGGAAAATGGATAATTGTTACTTAACTTAAGAACCTGCAGAGTAGAATTGAGCAGATTGCTTTAGTCTACCTGTACTTTTGTCTGYGATGGTTAGCATCAAGAAGGAAGGCCTGATTGCAGTGGCTGGCATGAGAGAGGTGAGGGTAAAATGGAAACACCAAACTAGTTTAGAGTTCCTGATGAGGGTACCTTGCCTACGCATGCTTGTGTGGTGCTCCCTTCCAGATCTTCACCTGACCAGTGCTGTCACTAATTTGATGGAGTAAAAGCTGTGAGAAACACAGCAGAATTTGTGGAACACAGCTTCCGAGATTGGCTGTCTTGAAAGAGGCTAGTAAAGGGCCATTTGAATCTCATCTGCTGATGATAAGAGCAGTCAAGCATTTTAAAGGAAGATAAGAGAAATTCAGAATAGGAAAACCTCTTACTAAAGTCAGTGTAGCTGTGGGAGCTGGAGAGGTTATGGAGTCTCCATTCTTGGAGGATTCTTGAAAAATTTCGGAGGCCTCAAAGTGTTGACTGGAGAAAGCTGTAGGTGACCTCATCTGATGCTGGCAGTTTTCCTGGTGGTGTAAGAGAGGTCAGACCAGATGACCTCCAGAGGAACCTTCCGAGCAGGAGTTGCGTGATAGCTCTTCTGAGGAAATGCCCGTGGGGAAGAAGGGCTGGCAATTTTCAAGGAGATTTCCGAAGGTTATTTGTGGGTTGAGATGATAAATGTGAGAGCAGCAAGTGTTGCGGAGCTGCTGCTGTGTGGGATCTGCCCAAAGGGAAGGGAGCAGGAGCTCGTTCAGAGAGCTGTGCGTGTTGGCGGGGGCAGGCAGAGCGCTGTGCCAGCGCGCTGTGCTCTCCAGGGGAGCTGGAGCCCTTCCCCTTGGCTCTGAGTGTGACCCAGTGCTGCAGGAAAGGCAGAGACTTCCAGTACTTGATRCACTCTGTGTGTTACTTTTTGCAGTTTGTTCCTTTTGATTGTTTATTGAGAAGAGTTTGACAACAAATGCCAGTATTTCCCTTGAGGCGAGCTTAGACACGCTAATATATGAATGTACATTGCAGAGATTTGCAAAATCCTGCATCAATATAAAGGAAAGATGAAATTTTCAAGTTTATTTTCTCCAGTGTGGTTCTATGGACGCATGTAATCATTGTGGACACGTGGAGGATTAGTGTAGTAAAATTGATGAAAAATCCATTTGGATTGATGGAGAATCCTGTATAAATAGATGGATTTTTTCCCCATGGAATTTCCTGCAGAGTTTTTTAGTATCCTAGCATTTTCTTACTGGTCCTTGAAAGCTGATTATTAGCCCATAGCAGATGTTAGAGGCTCTCACTTGATTGCAGTTGAAAAATGTATTTCTAATAATGGATTAATACTGCCAGGAACAGTGTATACTAAAAGTGTTACACACAGTGCATCTTTAAGTGTTAAAWTATGCCTCTGCATTCTGTATCTCACCATAATAACACCTATCCCCAAAGAGATGGCTGCTGAAATGTCAACAAAATTACCAGAATGAGCAAGGAGGGAGAAGCTGAAAGCAGCGATATTTTGTCTTGTATTAAGCTTTATGTGGTAGGTACTTGTAGAAGCGATAGAGCCCGTGAAGAGCAGTTGCAGTAATTGCCCATTAGCACCTGTCCTCCCACTGSGAACGGGGCTGTTCTGCAGCGTGATCGGAGCTGGCTGAGTGGGAGTTTGCAGAGCGTGATGGAGTTTTCCCACAAGGAAAATGGGAGGATGTGCCGGGGTGTGTCAGATACATTTAATTTGCATGTTAATTCTGTCCAGCCCAGATGTATTTTGAGCTGGACTTGGGATATTTGAACCAAAACCCTGTTACACAACTTGTTAAGGAGAGAAAGTCTCCAGTGTCCCAAGGACTAAGGACACTTAAGTGCAGTTTTGCTCTGTAGAGGCTCATAGGCYGTGTAGATTGGTGTTCATGGGCACAGCAAAGGCATTTTGCTGTCCTGCCCTCAGGTTAATTTATTTTAATTTAACAGTTCAGCAAGCTTTGGTGTGTTTTCTCTTAACTTGTCCCATAGCTCGCATTAGCTGCCTTACCCCCCCAGCAGATTTAGCTGTTAAAATTTGCCATCAGGTTGTACTTTGCTGCATGCTGATGTTTTAGGGAAATGCTGCAAGAAYGGATGCACGTAAGAAAATGTATTTGGAGAAAGTGTAAAGTGCATTTAGTTTATGTGTTTATAAACACTAACTGTGCAATAGTTCAGTATAACTTTTAAATAGTTGTTTACCTTGTCAGCATTCAGATAAGAATGGAATCAAGGTTAGTTGTGGTACCAAAGGCTACATACTAGGCTGAATTAGATAAGTTTTGGGGATCAGAACTGATGATAGTGCTTACTTCCATAAAGAACTATTGCAGTGCTGGCAGAAGTAAGTTTAAGTTTTTGTGGATTTCATTATCATTTTCCTTTGTTGTGTTTTAAGGCTGTATAGCATCATGAACTTCAGCACCCTTTGGCTGCTGTTCCCCAAGCCATGTTTGTACTTGGAGTACAACCATCTTATTTCTTAATAATGCATAAGCTTTCTTACAGAGATGACACAAGATGTGGTAGGCTGTCCTTTGCTGTCACTGACAGCTGTGAATTTTTTTTCCCCRTGGTGTCAAGCTCCCAGCTTGAATTAGGAGTTAGCTACTCTTCTTTGAAGGTTGGTTCTCGTTAAATTTGTACAGGATTGACCCAGAGTGTTAATTTATCTTACAGGGAAAATGAAGTATTTCAAAGGTGTTTGTGTTTCAAATATGTCATTACATTCATAGGAAAGAGGTTGGCAGGAGTCTGTTTCTCAGATTTTAAAAGCAAAATACAAATAGAACATTAAGCTGAGGAATCTTCAGCTTGACTGAATAAGGGGGGTGTAGTTAAGTCTTTRAGTGGGTACTTCCTGCAGCTTTGGATCCAGAATGGGTGTACAAAATCAGAATACAAGTGTATGGTCTGGGTGGAAAGCTTCAGAGGTCCCCTGAAGAGCCCATGGAGAAGGAAAACACTTCAGCCTTTGTGCTTGCATTGGCACAAACAAGACATGTACTACTTATTTCATTTGGCATATAAAGACCTTATATGATAAGATATAAGTAACCTTAAGACTGCTGCCAGTGACTATGTACAGCACGAACTTGAGAAGTGCAGACACAAGAGAATGAGGCTTCCCTGTGCTATCTCTAAAGATGATTAAGGTTTAAATAACAAGCAGCAGCCACACCAGCATGGGTTTTCTTACTCAGCAGAACTGCTCCATCATTACATGACCACAGCACTCTTCCCTTGCGGGAAGTACTTTTCTAATTGCAGGAAGCAGCTCTAGGGAATCCTTTTAAAGATCATGKTTTTTTTTTAATTCTGAGCAGGTTGCCCTCAGAGCTGTCTTCACAGCATGTGCTGAGCAATCTGTTGCTTTATTGCAAGGGCTTCTGATTGCTGTGTCTAGGTAGGGACCACAGTGGCTCCTGGCAGGGATAGGGAGTGAAAGAAAATCTGGATTTGTAATTAAGGAGGTTGTATGTTATGGTATTCCACTTGGTGTCCTGAAGATGGTTAAATTCGGTGTGAAGTATCACATGAAACACCATATGGCTTTGGACTTCCCAGTTAGTGTTCTACTTCATGTATCTGTCTCTTCTTGGATAGTATAGATCTGTATTTTGTGTATTCTTAAGCAGAGCCGGGCCTGACTTCCTAAAGGCAAAATGCAAGGCAGTTGGGCTTGTTAAATAAAAAGCTGGATTCTTACTTTTCCTATTTTCAAATTGTTACTGACCACTGCAGASAGGAGGTGATCTTTGAAAAGTTGGGCCCTGGATTTGTTCTGTGAATAGCAGTTAAATTCTCAGCAAGGAATATCTCTGAGCTGTGCATCACTTTTTGTGGAATATTCCTGGGAGTAACAGTCAAGAGGAAGAGCTAAAAAAATCTTATAATTATCTAATCCCCACAGAGCTGTGGAAAAAAGTCCAGCTTTAGTGCAGGGGAATTGACTCTCCTTATGGATTGAAGCTGTGGAGTGATGGTTACAGTTGTGCTAGTCTTCAAACCTAGTGTCTGCAGACCTGTAAGCTTGAAAAAAAAGGTTGTGTAATTGGCATTGGCCTCATCCAGACATGCTTCTGTAYCTGTGACTGCTGAAAGGATCAAGCTGATGTCTGGGGATATTTTTTCTAAGGGTTTTGCTGTTGCCATTYTGTTCTTAAATCTCTCAGAGAAGCMTGACCCACAAATACAAGTATAAMAATACCTTTTGTAGAGTCATTTATGTATCCCTGCATCCTGATATGATGGATCCTGAGCCAAGATCTACCCTCAGCAAACCTGCAGTAGTARGAGGAAGGTTCATGAGGTTTCCATGTTATGTCCATGTACAGTTACATTCAAATTCAGTAGAATCAGTGTGTTTCTATTATTTAAGGACAGCTCAGGCATAGATAAATCTTGTGTCCTTGCAGTCTCAGCTGATTGTTCCTTTGCCATTTGCGTGTATGTAGATCCCCTTCTGTATTTGGAAAACAAAATGGCTTTCATTCTCCTGGCTGCACCTGTAATAAAATCCATATAAATCAATTAAGAGTGGCTTGCATGCACAGGAATCCTTGTGTAACACCTTCTTGCTGGTATAAGGACTAAGTTAACTGTACGTGGGCCCAGTTGCTTGTCAGAACTCCTCCACCTTGCAAATGAAACTTGAGCAATGTATTGCCAGCCAAATCTTCACAAATTTTCAATAGAAAAGTGTAAAACTTCCTGGAGTTTGTCACAGGTGAAAGCTGACCTATTTCTTCAGTTTCAAAGTCTGTAAATGGCTGTTAAGATCACTCAGTTAACCCAGAAAACTGATCTTGTACAGCATGATCCCATTTTTCAGCATAAAATGTGTTCTCATTTAAATTATGGAATAAATGTACAGTTGAGCTGTTCTTGTTTTTACTTGGTGTACAAGATCCTTAAACCTTAGGACTTACAGAGGCATGACTAATGCTGTATTTGCAAAAGCTTTTTGGATCATTTAACATGGGATGGAGTGGATCTTCTGACAAACAAGCATGACTTGCACCAAATCAGCCTGAAACWCATCACAAGAACTTCCAGCTGTTCCCCCCTCTCCCTGTTTTGGAGGACAAGATCTCAGTTATTCACTAGGTAGAATCCAGGTAGTGCTTGGGTTGGGGTGTCCTGGTTAAATTCTGCCTGGCTTGGATTGACTCCTCCAGGCACRTTCTGGTCTGCTGGGAGAATCAACTGCCCTTCTTCAGTTTTGTTCGTGTGACACCTTTCATGGCAAGGGGGGGAAACTTGGTGAGGTCACTTAATAAATCCTCAGCTAATTGTGGTCAAACAGTAAGATGACAGATTTTCTTGTGTCCAATGTCTCAGAGTGAAGAAGGCTGGCATGCAGTCACAAATTCAATTCATGTGTGTTTCTATGCTTAGTCTTATGCTTAGCCCTCAGTTTTATGAAAAGGATACCAGGTTTATAGAACTTCTTAATTTCCACTTYGAACTAGATTTTACTCATGGAATTTACCGTTGTATTTAAATTTAGTTTATCAAGGTTAAGATAAGCAACTAAAATTTTTTGTTAATGTCTGACAATATTCTCTTGATRCCCATTTCTGAAATTTGAGGCATCATTGAAGTTTCTTTTCTTCTTAACTTTAGCACTCAGTAAATAAACTGACACACAGCCAGCCTTGCCTAAATACACTACAATATTTTGGTAGGTCATTCTTCTCAAGCATAGATCCCACTGGTGATGTAAATACAGTGTAATTGCATCTTGCTTATGATAAGCATATTAATATCTTTCTAGTTTTGTTCCTGAGTTTCATGCTTCTGTAAGATGTAATTTATGTCTGAAGAGATAAATTGGAACGCTAAAAAAGAAAAAGAGGAGGCAAACCCAAGCAAGTTACAGTGTCAATTAGGAAACAGAATATGATCTTCCCAGCTGGATATCCAGGATCTTTTTTAAATTGTTCTGGGAAATGACAGTGGGRAAGCTCTCAGTTGAAGATGTTGTCTTTTTGCTGTAGGGTTTCTGAGTATCTGTTTCACTGCACTTAGGAATATTTATTGRTACAGCCATGTTCATATTTTGGTCCTGCATATCATAGACAAAGTCCCTTTTAGGAACTGCAGTCATCCCGCATAAGGGACAAAGGCAAAGCACTTGTGGTTTAGTGCTGTTAATTTGTAGTACAGAAATTCTCCCTTCCTGACCAAGCTACCAAAAAAAGAGAAAATAAACCAGAAAATGGAACCTAAATTCAGTAATATTAATTTTCTCTTTGCTTGCAGTTTTTAATAGGACATTTTGTCATCYCTTTAACTTCAAGAGATAGAATTTGGGCATCTTAAGTGTGTGAAGTTTTAAAGTGCATGCAAATAAATTTCCTCTCAACAACCACATTATGTGAGGGACTGTTAGAGGAGGAGTWCCTGGGCTGCTCCTGTTGTCAGCTGTAATGTGTAACCTGCTTTCTTCAAGTGTGCGTTGCAGTCTTTGTGCTGAACTACGTCAGAGCTGTTATTTTAGAAGTGATAGTTATTTTAATCCTTTGTTCTCAAGAAAAAGTGGTTGAATTTTGAGTTGGTCTGAAAGATAGGGTATAGTTTGGGGAGTTTTTAGAGCTTTCTGAGCACCTTATAGCATTTAAATGTGTAGAGTTGCACGTTTTCCCATTTTYACATGAGGCCAGAGAGACATTTAAGGTCAGGTAATTTAAATGAGTGCTAGTTCTTTTTTCCTGTGAGGAAAAAAGTTCTTTTTCCTGTTCCTTTTTTCTTTGTTGTTAATGTCTGTCTTGTTGAAAAGTACAGCTGGGTCAGTCTTAAACTCCATGTGTGGCTTTTCCTCTCCCACAAACCTAATGGCTCATTCTTGTATCTTCACAGCTTTCCCATGGTTTGGCATGGACATTGGGGGAACGTTGGTCAAACTGGCCTATTTTGAACCTATTGACATCACTGCAGAGGAGGAGCAGGAGGAGGTGGAAAGCCTGAAGAGCATCCGCAAATACCTGACTTCCAACGTCGCCTACGGWTCCACTGGCATTCGGGATGTCCACCTGGAGCTCAAAGACTTAACCATTTTTGCTCGAAGAGGAAACTTGCACTTTATTCGGTTCCCAACTCATGATTTGCCTACCTTTATCCAAATGGGAAGAAACAAAAACTTCTCAACACTACACACGGTGCTCTGTGCCACCGGTGGTGGCGCCTACAAGTTTGAGGAAGACTTTCGCACAGTAGGTAGCCTGCCCTGCCTCTGCCTGAAGCTGATGGGTTAAAATAACCTGTAGTTTGAAAAACTGGAGGACTCTAATATGTTTTAGTACTAATTTTAGTATGGTGAGGAGGTACAGCCTTCCTGGAATCCACAGCACCAGTTAGTTGTCGTTGTGCTTTATGAGAGAACGGCAGCTTAAATATCACATGCAGAACTGTAGAGAGCCTTGAGCCCTGCAGAACTTCTGACCTGTGGTTTTCCTGTGATCCTTGGAGTGTTAATGGAGTTGCAAGGATAGTTAGTACAATGCCATTGAGCTTTTTATATGCTGATAGCTTAGAAATTACTGTTTTGACTTGTGAGATGGGGGARGAACCCAACAAACCTTGAGCAGATTTTCAGATACAAGTTCCACCAAGATGACACTCAGTGGGGCCTCTAGGGTATTTGATGACCTTTTTATTGATTTAAATTGATGAAAAATGTTGTTAATTTTTCAGTGGAGTAATGTCTTAGTATTCAAAAGTGATCTTTGAGCTTACCAAAGCAGATACTTATACTGTGTCTCTCTTCTTGATTCAGATCTGAGATCTGGATTTACACTCAGGTTAACTTGSTAGTTTAAATTTATGTATTCAGAATTTAGGTCTGAATTCTCTGTTGGCTTTATAGTGGCATTGAAATTCCTGAATTAGTCACAGGAGATAGCTTCTTTAAGTTGGGCAGTACAAATACAGTCAAATTTGTAGCATATTTGTGCAATGTTAGAACATGTTGCCACAGTCTTTTTTTCTTTCTTAACACAGATTGGAAACCTCCAGCTGCACAAACTGGATGAGCTTGACTGCCTTGTCAAAGGCTTATTGTACATAGACTCTGTCAGCTTCAATGGCCAGGCAGAGTGCTATTATTTTGAAAATGCCTCAGACCCCGAGAGATGCCAAAAGATGCCTTTTAACCTGGATGATCCATACCCATTGCTGGTTGTTAACATTGGTTCAGGAGTCAGTATTTTATCAGTCCATTCCAAAGACAACTATAAAAGAGTAACTGGAACAAGGTAATTTAAAACCTATGTTGGGGTTGTTACTCTATGGGGCAATGACACAGGGATCTTTCACGTGAGGAAATGCTGTTTGAAAACAGGGGTTTTCTCTGTCCTTAGTCTAGGTGGAGGGACCTTCCTTGGGTTATGCAGTTTGCTGACAGGCTGTGAAAGTTTTGAAGAAGCTCTGGAGATGGCATCCAAAGGGGACAGCACACATGCTGACAAGCTGGTTCGGGATATTTATGGAGGAGACTATGAAAGATTTGGTTTACCAGGATGGGCTGTAGCGTCCAGGTAAGCTGGAGTCTCTTTGTGGATTCTTCTCTTGGTTTGTGGAGCTTCAAAAACAAGGCTTAAACTATTCATGCAGAAATAACTGCTTTTTTGCAAGGTTTCATTGTAGTCAAGTTACATTTTTATCCTCAAAGTATGTATCCTCAGCTTTCCTGCTGGTTTAAAGCCATGTGCAAGTGCAGGTGCCTGCTAGGTCAATATTGAAGAAACCTCCTGAGGTATTTCATGCACAGCTTTGTGTGAGTCAGAGGGAACATGAGGTGATAGCAGGAACAGAGTGCAGAGGTGGTGTGCTGTAACCCAGCAGGCATTTAAACACCACACAGCCACTCAGGCACTCCCTCCAGTGAGATGGGGGAGAGAACTAGGAGGAAAAAAATAACACTGGTGTGTTAGATAAAGAGTGTTTAACAGGACAGAAWTGGAACAGAACAGAATGGTCTCCTCCCCACTCTTTGTGCACCCCCATTGTGCTCACTGRTGGGGTGCAGTGAGGAGCAGAAGAGGCCTTGACTGCTCAGCAATAACAAAAACATCCTTGTGTTATCAACAGTTTCCAGCACAAATCCAAAACACAGCTCCATGGTAGCTACAATGAAGAGAATTAACTATCCCTGCTAAAACCAGCACACAGCCACTAGGAAGAAAATTAATTTTGTCCCAGTCAAAATCAGTACAAGAGAGGGGAAAAAASTGCCAATTTCTTTTTATATTTCCTAGAGTCTTTTAGTAGAGCCATTGTCTAGAAGGAAGGTGAGTGGGAGATGGCTTTTATGTTGCTCTTACAGTGGAGCAATTCCTAATTGTTTTTGGAAATGTGGTTGTCACTACAGACACCTGATGTAATGTTTTAACTACTTTTCTCACTGTAAGAAGAGGGCTGTTGAACACCAACAGTTTGCACCATCAGAATGTCATTGTCATCAACAGAGGACTTTTGTCACAGCTGCACACATTATTTCCATTGGGGAATATCATCAATGATATTACAGCTTCACTACCCTTACAAAAGATAAGAAAAATAAACTCTGCCAGTGAAACTAATATGTACATAAGAGTGTTCATTAAATCTTTGCTGTTATTCCATAGGGAGTCATAATTCATGGCAACTTAATTGTTCTCCCTGTCCAGCCACCTGAGTCCAAGCCTCTTGAGAGCCCATGTGCTGAGAGGTTTTAATATGTGTGAACTTTACACTTCAGTCAATAACATTTTACCTTGCTTTATGTTGGTACTTTCTGTTCTCATTTGCTTTTTAAGATCCTTAAGAGCTTTAATGGCTTTTTGTGCTCTACAGTAATCAGGATTCTTGCTCTCCAGACTGACTTAGATCTGGCTCAGAGTCCTTGGTGGTAAAATATCTCATGTAGCTATGGATTCTTGTCTTTTCTTTTGTGCTGTGCATGTAGGGAAGTGCCCTTCTGATCCAGAACTTCACATTTCTGCAACCTAAATTGCATTCTGGCACTGTTCATTTTGATTCAGAGGGTTGTGTTCTATCATAAAACAACTCAATTCATAGTTTTCTTCTACTTTGAGAATAAAAGAATGGATAGGTGTTTGTGAGGAAGCAAGCATGAGAAGTGGAAGATTTACCAATCAAGCAGTGACTTAATTTACAGTGACTAGATTTGCGGAGTAATCTTCTGTGAARAATAAAATTGTTTTACTGTAGGTGGTTCTTCTTAGAAGTCAACAATCTGAACAAATATAATTTGCTGGGGGGCTGTTATTGTAAGACAATTTACTGATTCCTGTGAAGGAATAAATAGAGGTGTAGTGTCAAATTGCTGTATTTAATACAGACTTAAAAACCAAGTTCCTCAAAGAGGAAACATGAGACATAAGTTTTGTTACAGYGTAAAAAAATCCATTTTGAAATTATTTCAAATGCACATGAATCACTTTGTAACTCATGTCCATTTCTCCTGTTCTAGTTTTGGGAATATGATCTACAAAGAGAAGAGGGAGTCTGTCAGTAAAGAAGATCTTGCTAGAGCCATACTTGTCACCATCACCAATAACATTGGCTCTATTGCCCGGATGTGTGCAGTAAATGAGGTAAAACCTGACCAGGAGATGATCTATCTACAGCTCTGTCTTCACATGAAATGACTGCTGAAATAGTGTATAATCTTAAACCTTTTAATACATTCTCAAATGAAATGAGGAAATGCATGTAGTAGCTTTGAGCTGGGCCTACAATCRCCCTGCTTTAGCAAGGGGACTCCAAGTCCTTCATCACAACCTCCTGTGCTTACSTGCAGGCTTTGGGCTCCATTCTTTACCAAAGCTTCTCATCAGGTTCCCTCCCCTTTGGCAAAGATATCCTTGTCCCACTTCTCCAGAGACAGTCAAAATATTCTGAAGCAATTCCCATGCTTTAACCACAGAACAGCTGGGGTTGCAAAGGACTCCAGGAGATGATGTAGTCCAGCTCCCCTGCCAAGGCAGGGTCACCTAGGGAATGCATCCAGCCCTGAGACATGGACTGAGACAAGCTCTGTGCTTGGAGGTTTCAAAATAYATGAGTTGAGCAACTGCAGCATGTAAACTGCTGAAAGTCCTGCTTTAAGCAGTGCATAATGATGGCCTCCAGCAGTTTCTCCAAGCTGAAATTATCCTCTAATCAAAGCCTYGTTTCTAGATAAACATTATTTTTAATTTTTTTCTAGCTCTCGAAACTTTAAAATTGCTTTGACACCTCTCATCTTGCTGGTTAATACAGAGAAGGTTTCCTGCCATCTTCTGTCTCTCAAAGTTCAAAAAAGAACCAGTATGTGTTCAGTATTAGTGTGGACAGCCAAGAAGCTGTGGAAGAATACTGAATTTAGGCACAGAAGACATGAGAGTCTGAGCAGCAGGGGTTTCTTCCTTCATTATCAACAAACTTGGGATAAAATGAGGTTTAGTAATAGCTTTCTTGGAGAAGACTATGGGTAACTGAATTGAGAGTTCTACATAAAATCTTTGCATGTGATTGTCTCAGAAGTACCAGCAGCCCTGTTAGCTGCAGTAATCCTCCTTTTGCTTAGGAGCCAGATTATTTATATTTTCTCCCTCAGTTTCATTATCTTTCTCTTGTGTCTGTCTCAGAGAAGGAAGGTAATTTTGTGAGTGTTAATTTTGGCTTTTTGCTTTATGGCAAAGCTTTATAACAAAAGAGTTAAAATTAAGATGAAGTTGAAAGTACATTCTACGTGTTTTAGGCAAATTATGCAATTTGTATTTAAGGGTGGGAGTAAATGAGGACAAATCAGAACTTGTAAACTGCATCAACTACCTTTGGTCTAATTCCAGCTATGTCACAGAACTACAAACCATAAGAAATAGCTAATAGAGATACAAAAAGTAGTACCTTGAACTGATGTCTAAAGATGAAATAAATGTAATTATTTTGATTTCTTGCAGTAGAGCAGAATTACATTTTTGTGTCTTAACTATGAGTCTACTTTGTCTTCACTGGAACTAATCAAGATGGTTGAAAAACAGTTGCATATGAGCCATTTGACTACAGGTTGAATTGTCGTATTAGTTATTGTAATAACTTGGAAATGACCATTTATWTAATGCAATTAAATGCTTTTTAAAGCACTGTGCTAAGGACTAACACAATTACATTTTCTTTGGCTCTTCCTCTCGGGTCGTTAAACCAGTGTTTAATGTTTTCACTTAGTGCTGGATTTMCTTCAGTTAATGGGGAATATTAAGTGATTTTCACTTTTTTTACATTTGACTGGATTAAAATTCACAGCTCACTGGTAGTATTCAAGTGCTCTTAGTGTGATGCCAGGCTGAGGTATAGTGAGGGCTGGAGATGAAAGGAACATCTGTCATGTCTTACTGCCTTCGGCTTCTTTACAGTGCTGCCTTGTTGCATATGGATCAAGCAGCATTGTACAGGGCTATGAAGGCATTGAGTCTTCTCTACCAAACAGAAGTGTCTTTCATTTCATTTCTTTCTTAGCTGGCTTCTTTCTTTGGTGTAATTGCTGAAAATGCTCACTTAATTTGAAACACAAATGCTACTTGTCTGTAAATTAGGTCCTTTAATTCTCAAGGGTTGCAGCGTTTTTCCTTCTCCCCAAGTATGCCATGTTTTAAATTTTGGAACCATGTTTTAATTGTGGGTTGTTTGGTTTTTCTGTGGTTTTTTACTTGCTTGAGACAGTCTTCTCTTTCAAAGCTGTGTTAAACAGTGAAAAGACTTAATCCTTTGCTGTTTTTCTTTTTTTTTTTTTTTTTTTTTTTTTTTTTTTTTTTAGAAAATAAACAGAGTTGTGTTTGTTGGCAACTTTTTGCGTGTGAATACTTTGTCAATGAAGCTTCTTGCATATGCACTGGATTACTGGTCAAAAGGTCAGCTGAAGGCCTTGTTCCTAGAACATGAGGTATGCTGTGGCTCATTTATCTGTGTGTACTGTTTCACCATAAATCAGAAATGCCTCTATTGCRTGGCTCTCATGTGTGATATCCTGAGGCACCAAGTGCTCAGTAAATATTAGAAATAACAGGAGGTTTGTCTTGCTGAAGTGGTTCTCTGGGAACAGTTTTCTGCCAGGGAAGTACTTCAGTCACTTTKAGGTTTCTCAGTTCATGCTGTGGATCTCTGGAGAGGGACAGCAAAATGTTAAACTCTATGCWAAGGGTCAGCAGTCTTCCTTGGGTTTGGGTGGAAACAACAGTAAGTATTGTGTTTCAAAGGGTGCAGAAATRTAAAGCTTGGCCCTCTGAAACACTTCCATTGTTCTCAGCTGAGCTTAAGCAATGTCTTGAAAGTCAAGACTGCTTTGACAAGGCCTGTTTTCATTCCACAACAGACCCCTCAGAGCTGTTGGAGTGATTTTATGCTTTGAGAATAACCTGCTTTTGGGCAGCTTCTTCCATCTGGATCAGTAGGCAGTGCTGAGAGCTTTGACCTGGTTTGGTTAGAATATGAGCAATCAATATTAGTTACAGGTGCAACAGTTGCTGACTTACAGCTTCTGGGCAGTGGGTTGGGAATTTTTGTCCTCAGTTTCTTRCTCTGAAAATATTACAGCATTCCATCTATTCCCTTCAGTTGTTTTTCACAACTCTTTTCCTTACTGCTTATCCCAAGACTGACAGTCTGTTCTGGTGGCCACAGTAACAGTGGAATGGTTCCATGTTAGTTCTACCCTCTTCAGATTTTTCTTGGGTAAATTTTAAACTCACATTTGGTCAAGTGTGTATTCTAAACACTTGAATACTTAGTTATAGGGAGGGGAAAGATTTCACTCCACAGGGGAAAAATAATTCAGCATGAGAACCTGGTTCTTTGCGTGCAGGTAGATTATCCACACATCATACTTTGGACTTAATTGGAGGAATTTTTCACTTTTACTTTAGGAATAATGTTGCTGTGGGTATTGAAGATGTTTTAGCAAGCAAAAGATGCAGCTTCTCTAGGAAGAAAAAAACCAAACCTGATGTCCATGCTTTAGGAGTCACTGATACCTGTCCTAGTGGTCCTGCAGTGTATGGTGAGGCTTGGCAGGAAACCTCCTAAAGTCAAGCTAGATAAGAAGGATAAAATGTTTGTTTCACAAAGCTTTAAATAATTACTGTGAAATATTATATATTAAAAGTGTATTGTGTTCTTTTTGTACCACTGATCCATCTGATTGTTGTCACTAAAATGTGATTACTGCAGAATTTAATACCCTACTTAAACTTGGGTTTTTTTTCTTTAACAGGGATACTTTGGAGCTGTTGGTGCTCTGCTTGGGCTGCCAAATTTCAGTTGAGATCCCAGATGTCACTACACTGAACTATTTTCCACCTGAATGACGCTTGTTTATGTCGATGGGAATTAAATCTGGGGAGGGGAGAAGAAAAAAGCTGATTTTCTGTAACTCTTTTTAAGAAGTGATGAAGCTACTGAGTATTGCTGTTATAAGGAGCGGGGTTTCACTCTGCTGGGCATTGGCAAGTGAACTGTTTGTGGCTATTATTTATGTTCTTTGGTACGTGTAGCCAGTAGTGAACTTCTAATATGCAATACATCCTCTGAAAACAACTTTCCAGAAATTCCAGAAGAAGGAATGCCAAACCCTTAAGTGCTCAGGATGCAAATATTGCAGGTTTAGCCCCAAGGCTTTAGGGCCTTCAGTTTATRTATAGAATTGATGGCTGAAAAAATCTTTTCATTAGTTATACTGTTAATATGAGCACAATTTTTTTGTGTACTTAGAGAAAACAAAAGACAGCCAGGTACTATTGACAAGATGAGGAAACTGTAGACAATTGCTTCCCACAGTAAACACAGTAATTATTTTATTTTTATGTGTARTGGAAATAATGCTTTAATTTACAGTGGGAAGAATAGAAACAGAGAATCAGCCAAAGCAGCAGATTAAGCAGTTGGTATTTTGAAGGTTTCATGAAGGGACCTTAATTTATYGGAAGATTCAGCTGGTATCTTGGGAAGATTCCTCTGTCTTTGATTTGATTTAGAAACGAGTTCAGTGCTTAATGAAGGCAGGTTTTGGGAGGAAGATTTTTTAAATTTTTTTTTTTGAGGACATGACTTCCAAAATGCCTTCTGGATTATCTTTTTTWTTGCCTCATAAGTTCTGTCATCGTGAATCATCATTTGTAAAGGTACCCTAAAGCCTGAGAGAATTGAAGAAATCCTTATAAAATACACTAATTATGGGACCTCATAATTCTGATGCTTTGGCTTATTTCTGTAGAGGTTTGGAAAAATTTTTGTCCCATCCTACTGATTTGAAGTTGTGATTTCCCTGTAATTTTGTAAGAGTTAATGAGAATTCAAGCAGATGTTGAAGTTGAAAGGTTGCTTTTGGATTTGAAGTTTATTTTTGGAAGTTAAGAACAGCATCAGAGTTTGTATTGCATCAGCAAATGGACCAATATTTAATGCACTTGCAATATGGAAYCATTCATCAAATTGTGGCCTTGGGATAAAATCCATACTCTGGAACTGAGTTTTGGGGTTTTCTGTAGAGTTTTAAAATTTACAGTTGTGATTATTACAATAACTTCAGTCCTGAAGCCAGGGCATGAGATCTCTAACTTASAGGACTATCATACAGTCAGTACCTATATGACTTTTTGTGGACTAAACCTACCCAATTTTGTGATATTTTCCTGTTAAATTTATTTCCTGTAAGTGCATGAGGAGCAGCCAGACTCAAACAYGTTCATATCTTGGGGTTTAAGGTTTTTAAAACTGATTGCTCGAGTATTCACAGCATGGCTGTGTTATATTTACAGATACATCCCCCTTGTGTTAGAAACCCCTGTGCTATTTTCAGTCTTCTCTTTCTCAAAATTCAAAGCCCCAAACTAACATCATAGGTTTTTGCTTTTAAAATTTTCTGTGGTCCTTTAAGAGTACAGTACCTTAGAGTAGGCAACTCATTAAGTGCAATGCTAATCACAAATGCAGTTCCATTTATTGTTGCTTTTCCTGGTACCTGTACTACGTTTCCATTGTGCTTGCTTTGATGTTTCACTATAGACATAARCAACTAAAAATTACACTCACAGTTCAGCTGATCTAATGCTAAATCAGAGCACTTCAGAAAATAAGTGAATACAGTTTTTCTATGTCTTTATAAATGCTGTAAACTGTTCCTTTTGAGTTAGGATTGACTATCAAAAGTAACCTTTATTTGGTTATAAAACTGTGTATAAACTTAATTTTCTGAATGTTCTGGCAGCCTGCTGAAAATTTTGCAAACTAACTGCATATTTTACTCACAAAGGGTGCTTTAGGAGACATACTACAGCTCCATTAGAAACAGTTCCTTTATTCCATGTTTATTGCTACTTTATTTGTGATACTCAGAGTCCTCTTGAAGCAGTAGTTAGAAGCTGCTTGTATATTTAACCAAAAGCACATATAGAAGATGATTATCTAACACCCATAGTTCATTAAGCCAAYTGAAGTTGATGTGACCTAACATACATTTTTTTAAGTAAACTGTACAGAGTTACAAAATAAGCAAATGGAGTAATTCTTGAATAGCTGTACTGTATAGAAACTACTGTGAGAATCAAAAAGTATGCCCTACCTCTGTTTTATTTCCCTTGAGCTTGTAAAAAAATTGGCTTTCTGTTGCTAATTTTATCAGCACAATTGTTACTTCATTACAAGAGCAACCACAGCAGTTGTCAAGCCCTACTGTAAAGCCCAGGGGTCCTGTGTTTAAGCCACATCTTTGGGGTTTCATCTCATTTTCTGTCAGCTTAGAACTTGTTACCAGAGTCTCCAAAGATTGACTCTACCACCAGGAGAAATGATAGGCATCACAAACAGTTGCAAGATAAGCCTTAATGTCTTTTCTTCTAAATTCTCTTGTAAACAGGTTGAAAATGCTTATTTCTTTTATATGAGTCACTGAAGTAAGTTGCTTTTTCCTGCTAGAGTCTGTTTTTACTTTCACCCTTGCCATTTCTTTTCCTCAGCTAATTGGTTGAAGCAGCTTTAGGGTGAATTGATTCAKTGTGATGTACTACAGTAGAGAAAATTTGCAGTTTTCTCAGGACTACTGTTGTCTTCTCAAGTGGAACCACTTTCTAGAGGAAAGTTCTGTGATAGTTCTTGAAAGTAAAAAGTAAGACCCATTTTGAATGTGTAATCATTTGCAGCTCAGTCAGCCATGTGAGTGCCTTTTATTTTTTTCATATAATGCCAATATTATGGTACTGGGACTTTATTGGTTAGGAAACCTCATGGATATTACTTACCAGAGAAGTGGAAGGTAATTTTATTGGCTGTGGAGATGATCCCTTTAATKCAGTGTAGCAGGAGATACCAGGAAAAAATCATCAGGTTTCTGCCTTCCTATCCCTGTAGCCCTTAGTCTTGGGGTTAGGATTTTGCATTTCTTGATCTTATCCCTCCAGCTTGGTCCTTTCAAGTATTATGCACAGTTTTATTGWATCATTATCTCCCTAAAAATCATGCAAGTTTATAATGAGATAAGTACTGTTTATTTCTGGGTAGAGAAGTTCAATCTTAGGTGAAGTTATTCCAAGCTATTAAACATAACCACTTTGACCTTTCAAGTCTACTTGGGTAATTGCAGTTTGAATGAAAGGGGAACTCTTACAATACATSTTGAATATTTAACAGGCTGGAATTAAAACATCTTCAGTGTTCTTTACTGAACTGAGCAGAGGTTTAAATACAAACAATTTTTCATTCTTTTCAGTAAAGTCTTGATACATTGAGGAGTTCAGAGAGAAGCTGCAGTGATGCACTCTGTGGCTTAGTTTGCTCAAGAGTTCCAAAGTGTGTTCAGGTGTCTGCCCTGCCTTTTGAGGAGGTTTAACTCCCTCAAGCTCTTGTGTGGTTCTGCCGACAGGTGCTCATAATTGAGAGTTCCAGGGTGGAAAGAAGAGAAACCACCCACATTGTCCCACTTGGCCTCAGCTGTATGATCAAAAGCTCTGCCTTCTCCTGATGGATCATCTGCTCCTTCAGTGCTACTGTGACATTCCCCCAAGCACTTGGGTTGGCAGTATAGATGCAAGGTGCCTGTAAGGGCTGTAATACTCTTTCTAGAGACAAAGACCAAGACCCAATACAGGTTTTCAGGAAACTCCTGCTTCCACATCCATTGAAATAACTTCTCAATTCTACGTATTTCAAAATAGCAATGGAGTTTTAACGTTTGGAACTAATTGAAGGGTCTTTTATCTAGAGTAGATCTCTGCTAGATAAAGATTAGATGGYGTCTTTCACATCGAGTCAATAATTTTCATTAAGGAATAAATTTGCAGTCAACCTGTTTTTAAATATCACTTTCATTGTGGGCATTCTGGATACCACTGTAATACTGAGGAAGTGACTTCAGAGCAGAGGTGAAGGTCAGTGTGGTTCTGTTGAACTAGTTCTGGTCAGTTCTAGTTYGAACAAGACTAATTCTTTCCCTTGTCACTTCTTTTTTTCTTATCTACATCTTTTTATGTAGGCTTAAAAACCATGTAATATGTAACAGAGCTTTGCTGAGGTTAGAAAGTGAACAAACCTGTGTGGGTCAGGTTGGAAGTGTTTGAGCAAGGCCTGAGGTCCCAGTGCAGAGCTGGGGACACACAGTTTCTGTTTGGGTGTGGTAATTCTTTCACTTCCCATTAATGCACAGTCACAGCTGGTGGGTTTCACAATCACTGTGAATAAAATGGGACAATTTAGTCCTCAGACATGACCATGGGAGATTAAAAAAATACAGCGTAGAAGAATAATTCCTGCTCAAAGTTCTTTAAAGTTTTACTGATGTATTCCAAAGTACATCACCAGTATTTTGTCAACTGTGGTAAAATTAGTAATTCTCTAAGTTAACAAAAGTCTGCAAAGAAGCCTGTTTTATTAGTTTCGTTTACATCACACATGGAAAGCATATTAAGTATTCTTAGAAACACACTTTTGAAAACATCTCAGATGATGCTGTAATATGTCCGTAATTATTAATGTGCTAATGGAATATGTTTGAGCAATCTCAGTTTGCATAACTGAGTGTCAAATCCTGCTCACTCTGTAGTTATTTCAGTAAATCATTCTTTTAAACTAATGAGCAAGATTTGGCCTCAAGGTCTTTTGCCTGGGGAACACGRTAATGCTACTTTGCATATTCCTGCTGGTGCTAAATCATTTGTTGAAAATAAAGATTCCAAATAGAAATTGTAAATAAAATATTTATGGCCTGGTCCTTTTGACAGACTTAAATTTTATCATTTGCCAATACTTTTTGGCCTTATTTTGAGTTTCCCTTTTGGGTTTGGTTTTTGTTTTGACTGTGTGGACTGTGTGTGTTAATGTGGCAAGTCATTGGCAGGTGTGGCTTCCTGTGCTGCTTTATGTGAGGCCCGTGGCACATCAGGAGACAGATAGGTTTTCATAGCTGCATTTCCATGTTAATCTTCATCTTGTTTTGTTACTGTAGCTCTTTGCACAATTTTGTGTCAAGTAGAACACAATTGCCATTTGTTCTCTGCTAAAACTTCCAAGAATGTCAGCCACTACTGAAAGTGTTTAGGTAAGCTGTTGAAAAGTCAGAAATACCCATTTAAAGTATTTTAAAATCTAAATGTGCTAATTAGTGTCACCTATAAAATGAACTGGAATATAGAGTGCTGGCTGCTAATCTTTGCTGTAAATTGCTGACAATTCACAATTCATATTTCTGGCATCAGTTTAAGAAATTGTAAATACAAGCTTTGGGAGGAGGTGTATTAGTTTCAGAYTGTGTATTATGAAAGACTAGTGAATTAGTATTTTGAGACATTAAATTACAACACCTAGAATGTGAAAATTAATGTGTTTGTGTTAGGGTATAGAGGGCTTTAGATAACCTGCACTTTTACATTCTTGAGTTTTGGCATTTTACCAAACAAACATTTAATTTTCCATTTRCTGTCTCATCATATGCAGGCCTTGTAATCACCAAATGCTGTTTCAAGTATTTGTTTTAGTTAGCAAAGCAGAGAGGCAAATGTGTAWCTTGTAAACCCTGGTAGGATGGAAGTTCTCTGAAGAGCCATTTGGTTAAGTTGCCTTATTCTATTACATTGCACTCATGGCATGTCTCTGCTTTCTTGTTTACTGTTCAGTCACTGAAGATGTGATGTAAAAATATGTGCTGCAAATTTTTCATCATAAATTACTCACGAATACCTTTGTGTCACCTGTTAAACAGCTCTTGTAAATGATGCCTTTATGCCATCTGTAATACAGCTCTTGTAAATTGTTTAAATTATTTTTCTTTTTATAGAGTCTCATTATTGAATGTACAGATTAGATCCCTTTAATATGTCACTGAGTAATTTGATTTGGGCCCAAATATGGACAATGCTGTAATTCATCCCATCAAAACTGTAAATAATTCTTTACTGCTTGTTTGCATGAGTGAAGTTTGGATTTCATTTGCTTTGTCATAAACCAACTCCTTTGTCATGGGCCTACTTTTTACAGTTTATTTTCCTGGTTTTATTGCCATTTGTTCTGTACGAATGTTGAAACAGTACTTTGTCTTTTCCTAATAAATAATTTGAGATTGTTCATTGTTGGCCTGCATTTGTGGGTTTTGTGGGAGGGATTTCTGGGTGTGTTCCTTTCCTTTGGCATTGTAAATTTCTGCAACGTTTGATACAGGGGGGTTGTGACAGAATATCTGTGACTGCTGTGGTTTCATGCTCTTCTTCCTCTCATRAGCTGATAATTCACAGCTCTTGGATTCAGGTGCAGTTTTCAGAAACACTGGGAGTGAAGTGTGCTCTGGAAGCATTCTAAGCTTTCCTCTTCCAAATCCACCTGGAGCACCTGCTGCTCCCTGCACAGGCATGGGGAGCTCGGTGTCATGTTTTACTGAATAAAACCTTCATGTGCCAAGGGCAGACTGTATATATAAACTGCTCCTCTCTTGGAACTGCCCTTTGCTTCTGTTTTGAAACGCCAAATTTTGTCATCCTGAGGTTGTCCTAACTGGGTCCCAGTGGGCAGGAAGTTGAGAGCAGGGGAGTGTGTGCCACAGCAGGATCCTGGCAGGGCAGCTTGTCACAAGCTTGCTGTGGCACAGATGGTCCTTCAGGGTTCTCTGCAATTATTTTAGCCATCCAAACCACAAAGATTTGCTGTAAACCACCAGAAATGAAAACTCCTTCCTGTGTTGCATCTCCAASGAGCTCTGCACCACAGTGATGTTTTTTAGGGGAACACAAATTCTTTACAAGTTTAGGGAGTTCTGATTTGTTCAGTGTGCTTTTTTAATGCAGAAATACCTYGTGGAGGGAATTGCAGTAGCCTTTTGTGGAAGCTGGTCTGCATTTCAGCTGGGGTCCTTAACTGCTTCTGGTGCAGCCCATGTGCAGGCTGAGGGGACAGGATTAAGCTTCATTACTTCTTAGCTGGTGATCTGATTTTTATTTTTTTTAAGAAGTTTGTATGAAACAAGTAACTTTCTCTTACTGTAAGAATATTCAAGCCACCTGTATTTGAATTTTTGCTGGACTCAAAAAATGCAAACTTCTAATTTAATAATACTTGTAACATCCTTATTTTTAGAAATACAGATTAAAAATTCAGTTTGCCCTTAAACCCTGGAGTGGAACCTCCTGCTCTAAAGGCCTGTCTGTCTATCTACAGGTGTTCTATAAGCATATCCACTTTGTGCCATTTGGGGGTACAGTACAGAAGAGTCAGGAGTGCCAGGGTTGGCTCTGCTGTGCTGTTCCCAGGCTGGAGGGAGCAGGCATGTGTTAACCAAAACCTGCAGATTTGTGGGTGCTTGTCAGCCTGGAGAGCCTGTGCAATCCCTGAYTGATGCGTGTTCTCACTTTCCTGCAGGGCTGTGCTAAATGGATCAAAGGTGGAGTCTTTCATAACCYAGATGTGTCCAGATATGTAAATCACTGAGCTGCCTCTAATGAAATCTGTTCATGCACTTTTTATATCCCAGGCTCTGGGCTGGTTTGTGGAGAGTTACTGATACCATTTGATAGCAGACAATAAAACTTSCAGGGAAAATTCCCTTGTAGGGTGCACCAGGGTTTAGAGCAGTAATTTGAGGACTCTTTTCAGGTCCCTGCTGGAGAGCTGCACAGGGTGTGGGCAGTGCTGCTGCTTTGGACGCCCCTGGACACCTCCCTCCCTGCTTTCCCCCAGTTGCTGTTTCTCCTTTGTCCCCTGCTCAAGCAGAGGCCTCAGGAAGGGATTTGCCCTCCAGGAAAGGCACATAGCTGAGCTGCTGGTGTGCACAAACACCTGGGGGCAGAGCACAGAAGGATAAGGGGGAAAATACAACCCAGATCAACACTGAAACTCCCACATGCTCTGTAAATTGATAGCAGGGGAATTGCAAGTGTGCAGCACCTGATAAACTGATCTCTTTTCTGGCCATTTCTGGGTATTTGATGGCCAGCWCTTTTGAAGACATTCCCCATCCTCTGGAAACCAGCACTTTCCACCACTGCCTTTCCCAAGCCCACTGTGACCCACAGGCAGGGCCACAGGTCCAGTTTTAGGCTGAGGCAGCATCAGGAAAGGTGAAAATTCCATTTGCTCATAGAAGGGACCAGCTGATCCTTTGCAGCCTCTGTAGCCATCGTTTGCAGGAGGCATTGCTGACAGCTGGGGGCTGCTCTCAGCTTTTCCCAATTCATCTGTTTATCTCTGGGTAAACACCCAGCTGTTTCTGGTATTTCTGGGGTGTTTGTCAGCTCAAACAGACCTACATGAGACAGGAGAATACTTTGGTCCTGAAGTTCTCATATCCTTTGAGGATTAGGGTTTGATTCTGCTACCACAGGAAAACAGGCAMCATAGAGAAGGACAGAGTGAGAAAAAACCTTCAGACAAACAGATACTCAGTCCTGCTACAGGGCAGTTGTAAAAAATGTGTTCCAGCTCGCAGCAGGAATGTGTTAGAGATGTTATAAGCGTCTTTCACACCAAGTACTGCTGCTCTTTGCTCTGAAGGGTGAGAATGGACCTCTGGGGATCTCATAAGAGGGGTGTGATTTCAAGTTCTCCATTTTCAGCTGCTTTTCTCCCTCACACTGGGACCTTGAAGAGGGGTGGAGATGCCAATGCAAACAGCTCTGCTGCCAGACCAAGAGAGGAGCTCTAGGCAAACATTGCAGTGTGCAGGAGGCTCCCTGAGCTCACAGATATGGTTACAAAACACTCCACAGCATGTTCCAGCCTCAGACATTAATGGGGAATTTATTTTAGGCTGACTGGTGACAGTTCACTGGCTGTGGCTGCACTTCAGCTCCGTGTCCATTTCCTCTGTAGCAGCTAACAAACCCAAGATTAATCTTGACACGAAAATAACTGCTCATTTCCCCCCCAGGGCTCTGCAGGCACTATAGGCTCTGCCCCAGAGCCATGATTTTGCCAATATTTTATCTGGGATCTGTTTGGGTGGGTGGGAGTCCCCTTTTGCCTGTAGCCCAGGCCAGTGACACCAGATGCTCCCCCCATATGGTTTTGTGTCACACAGATGTGGCACTTAGGGACATGGTTCAGTGATGGGGTTGGAACTGATAATCCAGAATATTTCTACTCAGAGTATTTCTATTCAGAGATAACCCACATGTATTTCTAATTTAGCTCTAGCACACCTGCTATGTGTCAGAAAATAAAGATAGTGCAGAAGGTAATCTCACACCTGAGGAGTTGCAGCTGTACCAATTATCAAAGGTCAGGAACAGGCCTGCCCTTAAGAGGCCACAGCTGTGTCCAGTTGGGATGAGTGCTACAACAGAGTGGGTTAGCCGGGTGAGGAGAGAGCTGGACTTTGTGGGCTGTGCTGTGAAGAGGAAGGAGTCAGTGCTACAAGGAGCTGCCCATGAGAAATCCTGAGAAGGTATGGAACTTTGCAATAAGATGACAACAGCTATGTATTTCTAATTTAGYTCCAGCACATCTGCTAGAAGAAATCTAACCATAGGTGTTAAAGATACACAGTGATTCCTGCAACCCAGGATGCTTTGTGTGAGACCTAAATCCCCTTTCCTGTTACACTTTGGTGCCCTTTTTCAAGTCTGCATCTCCTTACCATCATCTCCATTATTAATTTTATGTGCCAGCCATCAGAGGCATTTAAACTTTGACCAAAACACGTTTTTCAAAGCAAACTCTTACATCAAAACTGGGGGTTGTTTAACCAGCCCAGTAAACATMCATGACTCTTAATAATCCCTCCAGCTCTCCTAGACTTTTCTTGCTTTTGCTTTGAGAGTTTTCATCACCTTTGCAGGTCGTGACCAATACTGGGGACATGGGCCTGCAAGTGTGGGATGCTGACTGACACTGAACCCAGGCTGGGTCAGCTGCAGGTCCTGCTTGTGGGGGTCCCTTTGAGTCACCAGCTCCACCACAAATGTCCCTGTAACTTTCAGGGAGAATTAGTAAATATTTTGTGCAGAAAAAATACCCAAAGTTTCTTGATAAGCAGGAGTCTGTGTTAATCCAAGCAATGTGTTTGCAAAAGGAGTCACAGCTGTAGCCCCAGCTCTGAAGKTGTGCCTGGAAACTGGCACATCCCTTGGCTGTGCTTGCAGGGCTTGTTGTGGCTCTGCTGGAGCAAGGGAACCCCAGTTTGCCTTGAYCCCCACCTCAGAGATCACCTGGAAGTTAGTGCTGAATTCTGCACCTCTGGCTTGTTCCAGGTGGGCTGTGCTGAAAGGCAGCAGCCACYGAAGAACTGAACCTGTCTCAGGACCATTCTAAGGTTATTTTCAAATCTATTTGCCAAGTTTATCCAACTAGGCAGTGCTCTGGGTACTCTGGGCTTGATCTGGGAGCATTTCCCAGGACACTGGGGCTTGGGGCATCCCTGGGCTGTGCCCAGAGCAGCTGAGGCACAGGGGGCTGCACCTTGCACTGGCCCTGGGGAGCCTTCCCCACCTGCACCGTCCCTGCTCGTGAATGGTGCAGCAGCACCTTGGGCTTCCTTTGGGGCAGCCCTGGGCCGTGTGAGCAGGGGTGACCTGTGCTGCTGCTCCTGCTGGCAGCCAGCCCTGCACAGCCCAGGGCACACAGCTCAGGGAAAGGGGAGCCTTTGCTCCTGGAGGGTGCCCCTGGCTCAGACATTTCCCTCAACACCACGTTTGCTCATGAGAGGCAAAGGTGGGTCTCACACTTTGTGGGTTCTTGTGCCTTGGACATGCTGTTTAACCTCAARAACAGGTTACATTGAGATTTGATGGCACAGCAAGGCTTTGGGTCACTCCTCAYGTGTGTATTTAATTAACACATCTCYAGTCACTGTAATTATTGGAACATATTTTTTTGAATCACAGTGTGTCRACAAAATTCTGAGATAAACATCACACTTGGAGCCTCCCTCCCAGTTGCTGCAGCTCACGCTGATGGCAAGTGTTGCTGGAKTAAAAAAAAATTCCAGCATTTTTAGAGAGATTTCCTAACAGCCCTTTCAGCAGATACGAAACCAGACATGTTGCAGTAACACTTGTCGCTTACATGTTTGCTTGAAATATGATTCTCACTCAGAGCATCATTCATGATTTCACKCGGATGCCTGTGCTCCCTGAAGAAACAGGAGACTGCTGTCCTGTCCTCTCCAGCTCCCACGCCTACAACAGCAGATTTCATTCAGAGGGAGGATCTCTTTCAGACTCTAACAATGTGCTGCTTGGCTCTTGGTTCTCTCTCTTCAGAGACGTGATCCTCTTGAGCTGCCAATTTTCAGCCTGGTATATGCTTTTAAATGTATGGTTCTGAATTGAACGCACTGAAGTGTGTTGGGGTTTTTTTGCACAATATTTTCCTTTCAGAGGATTTCATGGGAAACTGAGTGCATCTTATTTTTAAAAATAAAATCCCTCCTTCAGCTCTGGACTCTTCCCTGCTATTTGGCTGTGGGTAATATTTGTGTAGATTACTGGAAAACATGCCTTCATTCTTAAAATATTATTTTGCAATCCCTTTTCATAGGACAGGTGCTGGGGTTGGTTTGTCAGGTGGCTCCCTCAYGCCTTGGTGGAGCAGCTCTGCAGGGCACAGCCTCTCCTCAGTGTGTGGAGGGCAGAGCTGCTGCTCTGGGGCTGCTGAGCCCTGCAGCAGTTTCTCATTGCTGGCTGGATGTYRGAACTCAGYWCATCCCTYCGRGTGTCCAGAGTTGCTGAGGACCCTGTYGGGGGCTCAGRGACCCTGGCACACAGCCCAGAGCACCTGGGGGTTTGATTATGGYCCCTGGAGCAAGTTGCCRGCTTTGTATGAGGACCTGAAAGTCACAGAAGTTTAAATAGCATAATAATAAAATTATCACAGGGYGAAAATGTAGATTCTGGGATTTTTGGAATGGGGGTTTTGGGAACAAGATGGAGGAACTTGGGTGTGTCCAGCCTTTCTTCTTCTTCTTGTTCTCCATCTTCTGCAGTGATGTTGGCACTTTGGGACTGGTTTAGAGTAGAAGTGCACTGTCTAACACAGGTGATGGGTATTGGAAAGGAATTGTAAATATGTTATACGTAGTTTGTAGTATAAAAGGACAACACCACCCCGGGGGCAGTCAGAGTGCCTGTGGCTGCCCTGCTGAGCAGATCTCAGCTGGGCAGAAAGAAAATTTTATAGATAAGAATTAATAAACAACCTCAAGACTGAAAGCTGAAGAGCTCTGGCTCATTCGTCAGACGCGCGGGCCGAAGCAGAGACACCCTGCACATCTCGGGGCAGCAATGAACAACCAGACCCCGAGAGCTGCRGCTGCTCCTGGAACCAGCAAAGCCCGAGTGCCTGCAGCACTGCATTTCTGGCTTGGCAGGACACCTGTGCCACTGCTCACCAGGGCTTTGAGCTCAGACCTGGCCCTGCTGGAGCCCAGAGCCCCTCTAGCAGCCCCCACAGTGCCCTCAGAGCCAGGCTGGGCACACAGGTGCTCACAGGGCTCCCAGGACCAGGGAAGAGATGAGAACCTTGATCCATGTTTCAGAAGGCTGATTTCTTATTTATGATAGATATTAAAAGAAAATTATATATTAAAACTACACTAAAGAATAGAAGMAAGGATTTCAYCAGARGGCTAGCAAGSAATAGAAAGGAATGGAATCATAATAAAGAGATATCATTAAAGAATAAAGATAATATATATAATAAAATATTTAATAAAGAGAAATCATAATAAAATCTTGTGACWGACCAGAGAGTCTGAGCCAGCTGACTGTGATTGGCCATTAATTGGAAACAACCACATGAGACCAATCCCAGATGCACCTGTTGCATYCCACAGCAGCAGAGAACCATTGTYTGCATTTTGTTCCTGAGCCCTCTCAGCTTCTCAGGAGGAAAAGATCCTAAGGAAAGGATTTTTCATAGAATGTGTCTGTGACACACAGGTGTGGTGTGTACCTGGGCCAGCTGGTCCTGCTAGGACCAAACACCCCTGGGTGCCCCCTGTGCCTGGGCAAGCTGTGCTTCTGTCACACACAGGGAGTTCTTTGTGCCATCAAAGCCCTTGTGAGCCTGCAGGATG
>JACDOX010000032.1:1819906-1956082 GCA_014549065.1 Cardinalis cardinalis
CCTGGGCATCCTGCACTCATCCTGCCAGCATTCCTTGGTGTCACCCATGCCACCCACAGCCCGGGCACTGCCAGCACGGTCGCTGTGCCGGGCTGGGCTGCAGGGGCATGGCAGAGGGAGAGGCTGCTGCAGGATCCCGAGGGGCAGAGGGAGGCAGGGCCGTGCCAGAGCCCCGGCAGGACGCGGGAGCGGCTCTGGGAGCTGTGACCGAGCTGCTCTTTCCCAGGGAGGATTCTCCACCCCGTCCTGGGTGGGATCTCGGCTGTCCTGCTTAAAGCCGAGCAGATGGGGTTGAGCTCAGCTGCCCCAGGCAGGACTTGCTGGCTTGCAGGGACTCGGGATTTACTCCTGCACAGGACAGGGACCGCTGCAGCTGCCCGTCCCCATGGAAGGTAGGAGAGGTTTGTTTTCTTTCCTTGGTTACTCTATTTCTTTAAGGTTTTTAAACCAGCAATCAARCCAGAAAACAAGGCAGGAGCTCGGGAGGGAACAGCAAAGGTGYGGGTCTGGCTGTTCCCTGCTGGGATGTGCTGCTTTTATTTGGGCTCACCTTACAGAAAACAGAAAATTTTTCCATTATATATTTTGTTTAGAATTTAAAAAATATTTAGTTCCTAGGAATTTTGATACCTAACACTTCAGCATCTGCAAGTTCKGAATGCAGTGGGCACAGCACAGCTGTCCCTGCAGAGAGGCAGAGTGGCACAAGGTCCTGTCTGGCCAAGGTTTGTCCTCTGGGGGGGACCAGCCCCCCATGCTGCTGCCACCCCAGGGAGCACCAGGACCCCCGTGCTCCCACGGGAGGCTCATCCCTGAGGTGAGAGCACAGCCAGGGCAGGGAATGGCTTTCCCACAGGGACCAAGTGGGGTGGCAGGGCTGGGAAAAGAACAGCAGGGACACTCTCTGTGGGGACAGCATGTCAGGCCTCCAGCATCAGAGGAGGTCGCCCTGAGCAATCGTGGATTTTTCCTGCAAAGCAATGGCAAAAGGGGTCGGTTTTCTGGGAGGGAGGAAGGCGAGAGGGACCTTTGGGGCGGGTGCCTGAGCCTGCAGCAGCGTGTGCTGTTACCCTGGGGCTGCAGGGGGACGGTGCTGCTGCTGCAGGCCCCCATGCTCAGCTGCGCTCCCACATCCCTCCCGTGTCCCCAGGGTGCTTTCTGTCTCAGCTGGCCCAGCCCTCAGATCCTCTCTTGCCCCTTTCCTGCTGTGCCACATCCCTTTGCCAGGGCTGGAGCTCCCTGACAGCAGGAGCTGGTGCCCCATGCTGGGGCAGTCCTGGCATTTCTCTGGCCATCAACTGGGCCAGCCCCAGCTCCTGCCTTTGCCAAAGGCTTGCTTTGTAATGCCCAAAAAATCCTACAGCAACTCTGACAGCTCTGTAGGAGGGTATTAAGCATCTGCGTGTCAGAACGTGGCCTTTGCTTTATTGCTTCATGTAAAACACTTTGTATTCTCTGGGCAGGGGAGGCAAGGGTGGCAGTGAGTGTTTTCAGAAAGGGAATTAGTGTCATGTCCCCTCCCAGCAACGCTCCCCTGTCAGACAGACCCTGCTGGGGCTGCCCAGCCTCACCAGCAGCTCTGCTCTCACATGGATCTGTCTGCCAGGACCACAGCTGGGAATAGTGCTGCATTTCTTGTCCTTTGCCTCTCTGTAAAATAAATCAAGCTGAGTTTTCAACCCTCTGTTTGCTGATGCTCTCTGGCCAAGTTTTGAGTCCATTTATTCCTCGTTGCTCTGCGTCACCCTGGCAATGTGCCGAGCACGAGAGCTGGGGACAAACACAAATCAGTTTGCTGCATTTCAGGCCAGGCCTGAGCATCCATCTGCTGCTTCACACAGGTCCCAGGCAGCAGTAGAGGTGTAATTTTTAAGGTAGAAAATTACTTGTGTTTTGGAAATGAGTAAATTGTTGACGTAAGCTGAGAGCCATGAGACAGGAATAGGTTGTGTGGCCAGGTATTCCCCATAGGAGCATCCTGTGTGGCCAGGTATTCTCCATAGGAGCATCCTGTGTGGCCAGGTATTCTCCATAGGAGCATTCAGTGTGGCCAGGTATTCCCCATAGGAGCATTCTGTGTGGCCAGGTATTCTCCATAGGAGCATTCTGTGTGGCCAKGYATTCYCCATAGGAGCATTCTGTGTGGCCAGGTATTCCCCATAGGAGSATYCTGTGTGGCCATGCATTCCCCATAGGAGCATTCTGCCCTGGAATGCTGCTGCAGTGCCCAGGGTGGGAAGTGACCAGAGGGTCACTGGAGGTCAGGGAGGGCTGTGGCACAGGGAGGAACCCTCCTTTAGCCATGGCTGCTGTGCCACGAGGGTGCTGGGCAGGGAGCAGCCACCATCCACCATCCATCTGTGGGCCCATTCCCTGGGGACAGAGCCAGCAGAGCACCAGGCATGGAGCCCAGCCTGGGTGGGAGCAGCCAGGTCCAGCCGTGCCCAGGGGAGCTGTGCAGTGCTGAGGAAGCCTCTGGGGTCAGCACTTCTGGCTGGCAGCAAGGTCCCCCCTGTCCCCAGCACCAGCCCTGTGATCTCTATTTCTTAACAGCACCAGCTGCTAAGAAATGGGGAGCTGTTTCTGGGGGTGGTTTTGTATGGGTTGCTGTTCTTAAATTTGCTGTTTCAGCTTCTGAAGTTCACTATTTCCAGGGTTCCCACTTCCAGGGTTGTCTGACATCTGCCAAAAATCTGGATTTCCAAAAAATCTGACACCTGCCAAAAAGTGGTCCAGCAAGCCTTGTGCAGCAGGGGGCTGAGCACACACACTGCCTGCTGTTCCCATCCCTCCTCCACCCCATCCTGCTTCCCTCAGTGCTCCTGGGAAAAGGCAGGAGCTGGAGCTGGTGGAAGGAATGCTTGTGTGGGAAGGGAACTTGGCTTCTCTGCTGAATAAATCATATAGACTCCGTTCTGTGCATTAAACAAAGCTTTATGAAAGGCAGMTACACAGGAGAGGGGCTGGTGGCTGGGGAGGTTTGGCTGTGGTGCCTGGCCTGCTCTGGCTCTGCAGCCTGGCACCACTCGTGGGTCTCAGCCTGCTCAGACACCTGAAGCCCCTGAGGCAGGGCTGGTGCTGCCCAGTGTGGTTTCACTTCCCAGGGCTCTGACCCTGCAGCCTTTGCTGCTGTTTCCATCATCCTGCAGAGCAGGGAGTTTGTGGGGGGCAGCTCTGTTGTCATTATAGTGCAAGAGTTCTATTGCCATTACATTGCAAGGGTTCCATATTGCCAGAGTTCCAACCTCCCTGATGTTTGCAGGCAGCTCCTCCAGGCACTGACTCCAGTTCCCCTCAACCAACCAATCCTCTCTTGTATAACACTCTTCTTACTGGCTACAGCTGTGGCTTGGTAAAGTCAGGCCTGCTGCTAATCTTTAATAATTAAYCCAGCTGCAACTCTTCAGGGGATAAGATTACTTTCTATCCCACCTTAATTTACCTATATTCTGTTCCCCTGCCCAGGTCTCTGGTGGGGGTTTGTGTTGCTGCTGCTCATGTGCTGCCCAGCAGCTTCCCACTTTGCTGCCCAGCAGCTTCCCACTTTGCTGCCCAGCTCTGAGCTCTCCCAAGGAATGAGGATCTTCTTGAAATGTGACCTTTTTTCTCAGTTTTACTCCCCATATTTGGTATCTGTTTGTCCCTTCTTTCACAAAGCAGCCCAGTAATCAGATGACATCCCTGACTCATGCTGCCCAGACGTGCACCATGGGGCCTTTCTGCTTGTTAGGAAAAGCCTATTGATTTAATTTCTGTATCATTATTCAGCTAATATGGACTATGTCACTGATGGTGGTGCAGGAAAGCAAACAGAGTCTGCAAAAAAGGGTGAAATATTAAATGAAATATTAAATAAACCTTGCCAAAGGATGGGGAGGAGKGGAGGTGAGTGTGCAGGAAGGGAGCAGGGTGCCCTGTGTGCTGCTCCACCTCTCTGATCTGTGAGCCCCTGGCTCCTGGGAAGTGTTGGCAAGGCCCCCTGAGCTGTCAGACACCAGCACTGGTCACTGCTGGGAGACACAGGTTGAAATTCATGTCACAAACGTCCCTAGCTCACCAAACAGGTCCCTGTCACCTGCACACTCAGCCTGAGCAAGGAGCTGTCACACTCTCACACCTGCTCCCMCAGGCATGCAGCACTCAGTGTCACACAGAAATACAGGTTTGGGTGCACAGAGGCACCTCAGGAGCCTGTGACAAAGCAAACCTGTGCGGGCTGGCTGTCCTGGAGCTCTGCGAAGGGCCTGTCACACACAGCTTTCCCGGGCTCTGGGGTAACTTGCCACTAGATGTCACAGTGGGCTTGGGTTTGCAGGGACCAGGAGTGCCACCTGTGCTGGGCACCCCCACCAAAAACTGCTCCCTGAAGTCCCTTTGCTGGACCAAAGCACAYGAACAGCCTCTTTTTGTCTGTTCTTGTCTTCTAGAGCATTTTTGGAAACATTTCCAGTTTTCGTGTGCCACTCAGCAAAGCCTGAGAGACCAGCAGGAGACTGGAGGGGTTCCCAGGTGCCAGCCCAGGGGGTGACCCTGGTGGGACCCCTGCCCTGGCAGGGACCAGCGGCCCTGCTCCCACTGCAGCCAGGGCCAGACTGTGATTAACATCRGGGGCTGCAGCAGGAGCTCACTCTGTGTCCCAGAGCTCCCTCTTGCTCTAAGGGGGACAAGCTTTGTCACTCCAGCAGCACAAGGCAGAGGAGGCCAGCCCTGTGCAGCTGCCTGGGGCTGACCTCTGCCTAAAGCATCCCGTGGCTGTTTATAGCACACAGGAAACCGAGCTGGACCCTGCACTTCCTCTCCCATACAAGCTGAATCTTTAATTGGCTCCCTTTAATAGGGAGCATGAATTGTGGGTGTTTTTCCACTGAGCATTGTGCTGAGCAGGGGTAGAATGTGTGTGTGGTCAGCTTTGGGCAGGCTGGTGATGGGACAGGCAAGTCGCCTTCTGAACTTGGTACAGCTCTGTAAAAAACTTGGTGTACTATTAAAAGACWAGGAGTGTATAAGAGTGAGAAGCATTTGGTGAGTAATTAAAGCAATGAGAGCATTTAGAGCCTCCTGTTTGCAGTGGTTTATGAACAGACCCAGACTGGTGAGGCCACCCCACCCAGTGCAGCTCCCGGGTGAAGYGTAGCTGTTGCATTAATGAGGGCATCATTGTGCCTTTCACTTGCCACCAAAATCAAGCACAGCYTTCCCAATCTAAGGCTAAAAAGCACAGCCAGGGATGTACAGTGGGATGCTTTCCTTGTGCTCTCTCTGTTGCTGAGAYCAGAGAGATCAGGGCAGGGATGCTGTGCTCTGGCTGCTGGGAGCAGCTGCGCTGCAGCTCCCTGTGCTCAGGGAGGCTGGGGGGACACAGTGAGGGGAGCAGGGCTGTGCCTGTACCCCTGCACTGGAGGGCTGTAAATAGGGCTGGTGCCCTGCTGTCAGCCCCTGTGCTGCCCAGCAGCCACAGGGTGAGCTCCCTGCCACAGACAGGATGGAGGGGCCAGGGCTGCTGCTGTTAATGCTCAGCACATCAATCTTCCTGACCAGTAAAAGCTTTGCTTTCCTTTCCCTGGGATTGCCTTTGCCCCTACCTTGGCACCAGTCCAGAATATCTACAACTCTTGCTCAGCCACAGGGAGTGACTTCTCAGGACTCTCGCTGCTCACAGTGACCCCGAGATGTGTTAGAAAGTCTCTTTTCCCAGCCCAATGCTCGAAGAAGGAGTCAGAACTCTTCAGTTCTCAGTCTCAAGGTTGTTTGTTGTTTCTTATCTATAAAATTTTTTCTCCTGTCCAGCTGAGGTCAGCTCAGCAGGGCAGTCCAGGCACTCTGCCTGCCCCTGGGGCAGTGTTATCTTTTTATACTAAAAACTATGTGTACAATATTTACAATTACTTCCCAATACCTATCACCTATGTTAGACAGTGAGCTTCTACTCTAAACCAATCCCAAAGTGCCAACATCACCCAGAAGATGGAGGCCAAGAAGAAGAAGGAGAAAGGCTGGACACACCCAGTTCCCTCCATCTTGCCCCCTGAACGCCCATTCTACAACCCCCAAACTCTATTTTTCACCCTGTGATGAATTCACTATCATCCTACTTAAACTGTTGTGGCTTGCAGATCTTCATCTAAGGTTGGCAATTTGCTCAATGGGTCATAATCAAACCCTCTGGGGCATCTTGGGCTCTGTGCCAGGGTCTCTGAGCCCCCTGGCAGGGGTTTGGGCACCCCAGGACAGCCAGAGGGATGCTCTGGGTTCTGACAGTGACTGAGCCTCAGTACCAGGAGCCTCCTGAAATGCTCCMTGTGCTGCTCTTTCCTCAGAGAACGAGAGCTGAGCACAGCCATTCCCATGCCCCTGCAGGAGGTGCTTGAGCAGAGCTGGCAGAGGAAGGATTTGCTGTGCTGGGGGCTGGAGCCCAGTTCCAGCTCTGGGGAAGGGGCACAGCCTCACAGCATTCCATAAAAACACAGCCTCACAGCATCCCATAAAAACACAGCATTCCATAAAAACACAGCCACAGCCTGGCTCCTGTGTGAGCATGTTCACAGGGGTCTGAGGATGAGGGACGAGACCAGGATCTGACTCCATGTGTCAGAAGGCTGATTTATTGTTTTATGATATATATTACATTAAAACTATACTAAAAGAATAGAAGAAAGGATTTAATCAGAAGGCTGGCTAAGAATAGAAAAAGAAAGAATGATAACAAAGGCTTGTGGCTCAGGCTCTCTGTCTGAGCCAGCTGACTGTGATTGGCCATTAATTAGAAAGATCCAGCATAGGCTAATCAAAGATGCACCTGKTGCATTCCACAGCAGCAGATAACCATTGTTTACATTTTGTTCCTGAGGCCTCTCAGCTTCTCAGGAGGAAAAATCCTAAAGAAAAGATTTTTCATAAAAGATGTCTGTGACACTCCTGCTCCAAGCAGCCCGTGCCAGGTGAGGGCACCTGCCCAAACCCCAGAGACACCCCAGAGTGCTCCTTCCTGTGGCAGAGGAGGGTGGCATYACAGATTCACTGCTGGAGGACAGAGCTGGGACTTGGAACAGCAACTTTTTTTGAGAAAAACCTCCAACATTAAAAAAATTAACATAAATCTAATTTTCTGCAGTTATCACCAATCTCAGATTAATTCTGCAGCATGACCAAACGGCTGCAAGGCCCCACACTAGTGTGTTAGATATGTCCCAGTGCATGCACTGATTGTGACTGCCAGACACTGAGGGCTTCTGGAGGAGGGTGCAGATAAGGGTGTGCAGGCAGGCAGCTGCCCAAGGGCTCTGCAGGAGCAATCTCTGGGCACAGACACATGCAGGGGCCCAAGTTTCCTTTCACTTGTTGGGGTTTCTCACTCTTTTTCCGTCCCCTCACCCTCAGCTGTGCCAGCTTTTGATCTGCAGCAGCAAGGGGCTGGATCTGGAGCGTGGCCACGGCAGCCCTGCAGGCAGAGCCCAGGGCAGGGGGCTCTGCAGGGGCTGCAGGGGGCTCCCCCCCTGTCCCACAGCCACAGGGCTTGGCAGAGGCTTTGGCGCTGCTTCTCTCCCTCCCTGAGCTCTGTGCACACTCCTGGACATGAGGTGCATTGGCTTCTCCGCCTCCTGAAGGCAGAGGTGACTTTTTCCCGTTTATCCCAGTCCCCCGTAGGTCGGGAATGCAGCACAGACTCCCAGGGCTGAGGGCAGTGCCCCAGGGCTGCGGTGTGCCCGTGCCAGTGCCAGGGAGCTCTGCCCTGCCCGCAGTGAGGAAAGAACCTCCCCCTGCTCYGGGCCCTGCAGCAGAGCTGCCCCATCCGCGTCCGGGAGTCTGGCTGYCCACACCCCGCGGTGGGATGGCTGCTGGGGGCAGCACTGCTCTGCCAAGGAGAGGAGCTGGAGCCTGGCAGTGCCCGGGCCCCATCCCAGCACCCCAAATGTCCCTGGGTCCTGCAGAGGGGCTGGGCTGGGCTGGATGCACCTCCAGCATCCCACAGCAAGGGAGGGCAAGCACACACCCAAATCCTGGGGTGCAGAGCTTGTCCAGCTCAGGGAAAGGAAATTCCTCCCTGGGGCCTTTGCTGGGAGCAGCTGGAGGTGGGGATTGGGATGGCTCTGCCCCTCAAAGGGGCTGCACTTTCCAGGGGAGGGGCAGTGATGATGGATGCCCTGTTGGGGAAGATGAAACAGGAAAGCCTTACAAATATGATTGCCTGGCAAAAGATTTTGAGAATATAGAAACTATAAGTGAGATTGAAATGAAAGCAAGCTTTGAGATACCTCAGTTACTGAACAACTGGAAAACAATGGTGTGACTGGCTGAAGGTTGATGAAACAACATCCTCTGCTTGCAGACAGGMCCARGGGTCAGAGCAGACCCTGCAGCTTGGCAGAAGGGGCCCAAAGAGGAGTTCTTAGGGTTTAAAATGTAACACAGTATGGTAATGTAGTGATTCTTATWGGCTGTATGCATAATGCTATAGGATTTGTATATTGAATTAGATTGGTTAGTGAGAATCAGAATATTCAACACRGAAGATGATTTATTCTATTGTAACGGGAACCTTGCTCTCTTGCTTCTTGCCTTTTACTCTCTTACCCCTTTTACACTCTTACCCTTTTAGGCTCTTTCTCTCTCATCCTCTSTCCCCCTCTCTYCTCTCAGCCTGCTCTGAGCTGTGCCTGGCAGCTCCAGCAGGGCCCTGCRCTTGGCCCTTTGCAATGAACCCCAAGTCCCAGCCCTGGCTGCAGAGATCTCTCGTCTCYGTCCCTCCCCACCGTGCTACCCCCGACGCTCTTACAACGGCCCAAGGCGGAAAACCCCTCCAGCCATCCTGCCCCAAGGAAAGGGCACAGGGGAGGAGCTGCCCAGTGCCTGCCTGAGGTTTCTGGCTCACCATCAAACCCTGTGAGTCAATGGGCATTGCTCCTTTTGGGGGATGACAGAGCCTGGGATCCCTCTGCACTGACAGCCAAAGCAGGGAGCTGGACTGGGGGGCCAGCAGGCTGTGAACATGGCCCCAAGTCTGGGATCCCAAAACTGCTGAGCCTTTCAAGGCAAGCCCTGAGTGCACCCCAAGGTCTGGGATCCACCCTCAGCCTGTCCTGGAGTCTCCACAGCAGCTGGCACAGGAGGGATCTGCTGCTGCCAGGAGCAGGGAGCACACCATGTCCAGGGAGGAGAGGTCAGGTCTCTTCCTGTTTAGATGTTTGCAAAAAAATGCTGCAGCATTTGAGTGGAAAAATGACTGAGGGAGCCATCCAAATTAGGAAACAGGAAATGCTGCGCTGGAATAAATAGAATTTTGATGGCTGAAAGGAGAGGCAAGTGGTTGCCAGGGAGGGCTGGTGGAGGTGCTGCTGGGCCAGCAGCTGGTGGGGAGGCTCAGCAGCCCAGGGACAGGTTCTCTCTGGGACAGCAGTGCCATGCCAGCTGCCAGAGCCACTGGGTGTCTCTCACCTCAGGCTCTCCCACCACAGTGCCAACAGCCAGCAAGATGTGTCCTTCAAGTGCAGGACTCCTCATGTGTCCAGTGGAGATACTGAAAACTAAGGCACTAAAATGAGAATCTTTATGGAGTATAAATCGCAGCAGACTTCCCTGTGCCAGGTTACCTGTGTGGTATTAGCTGCTCAAAGCTACTGCCAGCCCTGCTCTTGACTCTCTCTCCCCTTCAGCAAATCACTGAGGCTCCCCAAGCCCCTTTCTAGCCAGATGTTGAGTTGATGTGATGCTGCTTCTGAGTCTGTGCAATTACTCAGTTACTCCTGCACCTGATTGCAAGTTTTGTGCCCTCAGGGCTTTGTTTCAGTTCTGCCCATTGATTGCTGTGTGACCTTGAGCACCACATTAAATAAACTTTCAATATTCAAAGGAATTTTGCTCATTAATGCCCATGATCATGCTAGCCAAACTCCTCTGCTCCCAACTTTCCAAGCAGTGCCTGTTTGTTATTTATTGCAAAATTTAAGGATGGGAGCTAAGCTAAAACACAAAAGAGATATGGGGGCTTATGTTCCATTCAAATTCACCTCAAGCAAGTTTCAGTGGAGCTTGAAGAGCCTAAGAAACGTGGATAGTTCTGAAAATGTCACCCCAGCTGTACCTGCAGGCTCTGACATCCACAGACACCTGAATTACTCAGTGAGCTCCCCTTGCTGCTCCAGCCCAGAGCTGGCACCACTAAACATGCACATATTGAATGTCTGCTGTGCTCTGGGGGGAGAACACCTCCGAGTGAAATCTGCTGTGCATTCCAATGTGCTCTCCAAAGCTGAGACAGGTCTGTTCCACCCCTGGCTGCTGGGCACAGCTTGGAGGGGCTGGGGGTGCTGCTTTCATCCTGCAGGAGCAATCCCTGGGCACAGACACATGCAGGGCCCCAAGTTTCCTTTCACTTGTTGGGGTTTTCACTATTTTTCTGTCCCCTCACCCTCAGCTGTGCCAGCTTTTGATCTGCAGCAGCAAGGGGCTGGATCTGGAGCGTGGCCATGGCAGCCCTGCAGGCAGAGCCCAGGGCAGGGGGCTCTGCAGGGGCTGCAGGGGGGCTCCCCCCCTGTCCCACAGCCACAGGGCTTGGCAGAGGCTTTGGCGCTGCTTCTCTCCCTCCCTGAGCTCTGTGCACACCCCTGGACATGAGGTGCATTGGCTTCTCCGCCTCCTGAAGGCAGAGGTGACTTTTTCCCGTTTATCCCAGTCCCCCGTAGGTCGGGAATGCAGCACNGTCCCTCCCCACCGTGCTACCCCCGACGCTCTTACAACGGCCCAAGGCGGAAAACCCCTCCAGCCATCCTGCCCCAAGGAAAGGGCACAGGGGAGGAGCTGCCCAGTGCCTGCCTGAGGTTTCTGGCTCACCATCAAACCCTGTGAGTCAATGGGCATTGCTCCTTTTGGGGGATGACAGAGCCTGGGATCCCTCTGCACTGACAGCCAAAGCAGGGAGCTGGACTGGGGGGCCAGCAGGCTGTGAACATGGCCCCAAGTCTGGGATCCCAAAACTGCTGAGCCTTTCAAGGCAAGCCCTGAGTGCACCCCAAGGTCTGGGATCCACCCTCAGCCTGTCCTGGAGTCTCCACAGCAGCTGGCACAGGAGGGATCTGCTGCTGCCAGGAGCAGGGAGCACACCATGTCCAGGGAGGAGAGGTCAGGTCTCTTCCTGTTTAGATGTTTGCAAAAAAATGCTGCAGCATTTGAGTGGAAAAATGACTGAGGGAGCCATCCAAATTAGGAAACAGGAAATGCTGCGCTGGAATAAATAGAATTTTGATGGCTGAAAGGAGAGGCAAGTGGTTGCCAGGGAGGGCTGGTGGAGGTGCTGCTGGGCCAGCAGCTGGTGGGGAGGCTCAGCAGCCCAGGGACAGGTTCTCTCTGGGACAGCAGTGCCATGCCAGCTGCCAGAGCCACTGGGTGTCTCTCACCTCAGGCTCTCCCACCACAGTGCCAACAGCCAGCAAGATGTGTCCTTCAAGTGCAGGACTCCTCATGTGTCCAGTGGAGATACTGAAAACTAAGGCACTAAAATGAGAATCTTTATGGAGTATAAATCGCAGCAGACTTCCCTGTGCCAGGTTACCTGTGTGGTATTAGCTGCTCAAAGCTACTGCCAGCCCTGCTCTTGACTCTCTCTCCCCTTCAGCAAATCACTGAGGCTCCCCAAGCCCCTTTCTAGCCAGATGTTGAGTTGATGTGATGCTGCTTCTGAGTCTGTGCAATTACTCAGTTACTCCTGCACCTGATTGCAAGTTTTGTGCCCTCAGGGCTTTGTTTCAGTTCTGCCCATTGATTGCTGTGTGACCTTGAGCACCACATTAAATAAACTTTCAATATTCAAAGGAATTTTGCTCATTAATGCCCATGATCATGCTAGCCAAACTCCTCTGCTCCCAACTTTCCAAGCAGTGCCTGTTTGTTATTTATTGCAAAATTTAAGGATGGGAGCTAAGCTAAAACACAAAAGAGATATGGGGGCTTATGTTCCATTCAAATTCACCTCAAGCAAGTTTCAGTGGAGCTTGAAGAGCCTAAGAAACGTGGATAGTTCTGAAAATGTCACCCCAGCTGTACCTGCAGGCTCTGACATCCACAGACACCTGAATTACTCAGTGAGCTCCCCTTGCTGCTCCAGCCCAGAGCTGGCACCACTAAACATGCACATATTGAATGTCTGCTGTGCTCTGGGGGGAGAACACCTCCGAGTGAAATCTGCTGTGCATTCCAATGTGCTCTCCAAAGCTGAGACAGGTCTGTTCCACCCCTGGCTGCTGGGCACAGCTTGGAGGGGCTGGGGGTGCTGCTTTCATCCTGCAGGAGCAATCYCTGGGCACAGACACATGCAGGGCCCCAAGTTTCCTTTCACTTGTTGGGGTTTTCACTATTTTTCTGTCCCCTCACCCTCAGCTGTGCCAGCTTTTGATCTGCAGCAGCAAGGGGCTGGATCTGGAGCGTGGCCATGGCAGCCCTGCAGGCAGAGCCCAGGGCAGGGGGCTCTGCAGGGGCTGCAGGGGGGCTCCCTCCCTGTCCCACAGCCACAGGGCTTGGCAGAGGCTTTGGCGCTGCTTCTCTCCCTCCCTGAGCTCTGTGCACAYTCCTGGACATGAGGTGCACAGGAGGGGTGGGCTGTGGGATCAAGGAATGGTGTCTGTCTGCAGAGAGCAAAGGAGAAGTGTGGGCAGAGCTTATCCTGCCCCTGACTCTGATGGTACAAGGTTTGGAGAGTTYTCTCTTGTTTCTATGAGGAACAACTGTGGTTTTCTCTTTGCCTTTGCTGGAAGATGGCTGTGAAATAGCATGGTCAAGGAGCAAAGCTGCTTTCTGAATATTTTAAGAACTTTTGCCTCAGTTTTCTGTGAATGTTGATTAAGAGTCAATGAGGCTTGGAAAAACAGCCAGTATGGATTTACCCTGGGACCGTTCTGGGAATAACCACACAAAAATAACCCTTTCCTAAAAATGTTCTTTCCAGCCCCACCCTTCAGGAATGATCTTCCCTGCAATGACCCCAGCCTGGAGAGCACTGGCAGAGCAGGGCTGAGCTTCAGCTCTGGTTCCCRCTGAGCAGCTCCTTTTTACAGGATCCACAGAGCAGGGTCTGGCTGCCTGTCACCCAGCCCAGTGGGAGCCATGGCCTGGGGACAGGGACAGGAGYGGCAGCAGCAGCAGGACCTGCTCCCCTCCTGCTCTTCTCTCTGTACCTGCAGTGCAAGGAGGTTAAAGGAGCTGCAGGTAATGTCAGCACACCTGTACCCAGAGCTCTGCTGGGCACGACAGTTCTTGGAATCTGTAGAGTGCTTTGTGCTCCTTGCCTTGTGATCAACACTGAAATAATGTGGTGTGTAATTTCTACACATGCTCCAGCTTCTACACACAAGCCTGAAACCACTGAAACACTCACCCAACATCAGTGATAGGCTTSAATGCTTGAAACAAGTAAAGCTACAGACTTCAGCTGTGCTCTGATTATTTTCTTTGAATTTGCTTCCTTTCCACTGCTTTTTTTATACTGAGACATAAATAATCTTAAATTCCAGATCACCCATGGGTCCAAAATTTAGCTGTAACAGGGACTTCTGCCAACTTCTACAAAAGGATTTTGCTAACATGAAAGAAAATAGCTCATGCATAATAAACACTCCTCCTGACCCACGTTATCCTTTTGCATTTAAGGTCAACCATCTCTGAAAGGATGGGGGGGGGAAAAAAAAAGATAAAGGAGATGCAGAGAGTCAGCTGCAACAACAAATGAAACCCCTGCATGAAGGTCCTCCTACCAGGGCTGTTCACAGCTGCCACTACATTTTTTCCTTGGCCTGAATAATGTAAATACTGGGCTGGGGAGTGCTTTCCTTTACACTGGTGTAAATCTGGGCTGGAGCTCCAGCCTGCCCTGGCCATGCACACGCTTCACCCCTGGCAGCCCTGCCCTGGGGTGAGGGACCTGCTCCTCRGAGGAGCTCGCCAGCCTTTGATGCTGTGTTCAATAAAGGGCTAAATTCCTCTTGTCTCTTGAAATAAACTTGCAGACCCCTTGACCTTCCTGAGCTGGAAGAATATGTTTACAGATTGTTTAATTCCATTTGTCTTCCTGAGTGTGGCTGAGGAAGGGGAGCTGTGCTGTGTGAGCAGCCTCTTTTGATACCAGAGACAAGACACTGATGAATCCCATCCACTTTGAAGGGCACAGCCATTCCCATTACTTTTTGGAGGAGGAAGGAAAAGAATTATTTACTGGAATCCCCTGTAATTTTGCTGTATATAAATTTCATGAGGCAGCAGTGTAATCTTTTGTGTTTTGTTATCTATTCTCACGACACCTTCCAGGAGACCGGTGCTTGTGGACTTCTGGAAAAATACCAGGAGGGAATTCTGCAGCAGCAGCRCTTCCCTGGTGTTACACCATCTAAACACATCTCCTTTACACGCTRCCTGAAGTCAGGGGAGCCAGGAGAAACAAAGTTTATCAGAGGGCAAGACGCAAAGCCCAAGGAGGGGAGGTTACTGACATTCCTTAATTAAAGTGTAGAGCTTTATTTAAAGGCTGTAGAAGCTGGGAAAAAAAGCTCTTTAAGACAGAAACCATCTTTTCTCCGAGGCCTGGGAGGCAGTGGGAAGCCTCATGGGTGTCATCACCAGGTACTTGTAATAATGTCACTATTTCCAGAAGTCTTGGCACGAGCAGCACGGCAGGAGAGGAATTGTGAAGGGGAGCTGACTGAGGATAATGGATAGTAGGATGAAATTGAGAGGAAAAACTTAATTGGAATTAACTAGCTGAGAAAAGCCTCTTGATCTGTCAGACAGTGAAATTGCCTCCCAGGAGCAATGGTACAGTCTCAACCACGTGGGCATTTAAAGCCAGTCTAATGTCTGTGATTCCCTGAGTTAACTGGAGTATCTCAATAATTGGAACTGACACAAAGATTTATCTCCTTTGATTGACTAGCTTTCATAGAGGCTCATCTCTTCGTGGCGCTGCACAGAGCTTTCAGGGCAGCTGTTTGCACTTAAACTGCCAGGAGCTGACAGTGTGTATCCATTTCAGCTCTTCAAATGTGTTCTTTGAAAAAACACTTAAATGGCTGGAATAGACAGTGCTAATCAGTCTGCAGGAAAATGGAGCAGCCTTACCTGGGGCTCAGGGCTATCAATCTCCCCGTGCCAGGCTTTGGCCATCCTGCAGCAGCAGACACATTGAGGTGCATTACTGCCAAGTGCCCAATCAGCCTGAAAAATTGGGCTGATTTGGCCGAGGCAATAAAAGGGAAAGGTGTTTTGCCAAATGTATAAAAACAAATGGTTGGTATTTCAGCGGTTACAGCACAGTGGGATTAATCACACTAAGATGATGGAAATTCTCTCCCATGCTCATTTTTCCTGATTTCAGCAGAGATAGTGCGTGGCTGGCCTGAAGGGTGAGGTCCTGGAAGGGCTTTTGTAATTTGGATTTGCCCATTAATTCCCCTGCTGTCGGACCTTGTGCATATCTCCTCTCTCACTTTGCCTTCTGTAGGTTTAGGCCCATAGAAAAGGGCACACCCAGCCTCTGGCCTGGCTGGTTTCTTTGTGGCTACTTTGTTTGCAGTGGCAGCGTGTTGGGAAGGGTTTTCGGAGTCCTTTCACTTCTGTGCCAGTGACAGACTCAGGGATGGTGTCTTCTCTGCAAAAGACATTTAGATCTTACTGAGATGGGCGTGTAGTATGCAAAATAGTAGGTCAAGATGTTTTACAGAAAKTGAGAAATTGCTTTTCTGCAGGGCACAACTCACAGGTGTTTACGTGTGCTGGTATCCTCATATTGACAGGAAAATGTGCTTTTTTCTTGGTCCTTCTAAAGCCTTTTACACAGGGAATGTAAACTTGACATGCCACCTTGCCCACGTAGCTGATATGTACCTTGTTCCTTCCAAACCTAACTCTGCTCCAGCCTATGACATTCCTCCCAAGTAATGTTGGGGATACTTGGCAAGCAGAGGAAATGTTTGTGTGCTTGTCACCTGTCTGACTTAGCACCTTTAGCCACCACTGCTTTGAGAAGAAGGTGAAGATTTGCAGTGTGCTTCTCACAGCTTTGAGAAGAAGGTGAAGATTTGCGGTGTTCTTCATACTCACTGCTTTGAGAAGAAGGTGAAGATTCATCCCAGGTAGTCCTGGGGACAGCAGAGCTCTTCAGAGGAACATCTTCCCCTGCATTGTGGGCCTTTCTGGAGTGTGCAGGTAGAACCTGGGGCACCAAAATGCCTCTTCTGCTRTGGAGAAGTACAGGACATTGGAAATCAGAATTTATGGAGATATAAACTCCCAAGCTGAGGATTTACAAACCAGGGGTAACCATATCAGGCTGGACACAAGAGAGGAACAAGCTGCTGCTGCCAGGGATGAAATCCACTTGTCCTGTTGGCTGAACCAGCTTCAGGTCCCAGTTTGTGGCTGCCCCTGCATGGCTGTGGGGCTGTGGAGCTGACTCAGAGCTGACTGCTCRGCTCAGAGCAGCCTGGCCCAGCACAGCAGCCTGCAGGCAGTGCATTTCTGAGTTACACAACCTCAGGCTACAGGTGAGAAGCCTGAGCAGCACTGCTGCCTCTCTGCAGGTCTCCTTGCAGCTCCAGCCCAAAGACACAGCTTCACTYGCCCTCCAGTGTCTGCCCCACCTGGAAAAATGAGATTTCTGAAATGCTTCACACTGACTGAAGTCCTGCTCTGCCATTAAACCTCCCAGGTCACTAAACACTTMATGTTCTCAGTGCTCAGCTGCCTCCTCCACTGGCCACAGCCACCACTGCCTAAATGACCTAGGTGGGGCAATTGATATAAATTAAATATTCTCATGCTTTCCCTGGAATGCTGTCAGGTATGTGAGGATAATATTCTGATTTACTTTTTAAGGGTAACTGGTTATAAAGGGGTTTTCATCCCATTGGAACATAGTTTTTCAAACTACTCTTTCTTCTGCTATGAAAAGTTTAGATTAAATATATCTATATAAAGGCAGGGAGAAAAGAAACTGAAAATTTAAAGTGAAAATTAAGGAGGCAGTTGATAGTAAATGGTTATTTAAAGATGGGGGAGGGGAGAAAAGAAAAGGGAAAGAAACTGAAAATTTTAGGTGAAAATAAAGGAGACAGTTGACAGTAAATGGTTATTTAAAGATGGGGGTGGAGGAAAGAAAAAAAAAGAAACTGAAAATTTTAAGTAAAAATGAAGGAAGCAGTTGATAGTAAATGGTTATTTAAAGATTGGGGTGGAGGAAAGAAAAAAAAAGAAACTGAAAATTTTAAGTAAAAATGAAGGAAGCAGTTGATAGTAAATGGTTATTTAAAGATTGTGGGTGGGGGGGCAAGGAGAAGGAAAAGAGTAAAAGTACACTTAGAGAAGTGGGCTTTGGGTAACACGTGCAAAGCTAAAACTGATTGTCCCCACTTATTACACTCTTCTATTAAGTTTCTTCATTCACTCTGTTGGTTTTAGAGTCTCCTCAGGAGATCCTCTGTTCTGCTGAGCTGGACTGCGTCTGCATGTGGGCTCTGGGGTTAYCAAATAAAATCCTTTTCTCAGAGAGCAAACCCCTTGCAGCCCAGAAGGGCCCCCTGAAGCAGCTGGGGCTGGCAGGGTGTGACACTGAGCCCTTGAGCTGACCCCCATGGGCCAAATCAAGCCCTGATGGCCACCAAAGTGTCCTGGGGAGGGCCCTGCTGTTCAAACATGCCATGGTGGGAGCCAGGAGCAKCCTCTCTCTTTGCTGACCTCTTTATTCTGCCCCACCATTCCCAGGCTGCTTTCCCACACCTGCTCTCCTTCAAAAAGTCCTTGAAGAGCACTGGCCTGAGACTGCCAGCTCATCTTACCAGCCACAAATCCTGCTGCTTCTCATGTTGTGCAAGAGTGCAAACAAATATTAGTTGTAAAATTATTCAGTCTTTATGAAACCCAGCTAGACCATTTGGCTTTTAATGGCATCAGCCCCGAATTACACGTCTGGACTAGACACARTGCAGAGATTAATTTCCTTTAATTTGTTCCAGAGTAACTCACAATTTAATTTAACTGAGCAGTTCCTTGTTCTTTTATTCTGGAATGATGGATTGTGAAATGCATTCCTTTAAATTAATCCAGACACTTGATTTTTGTCAGCAGAGTAATCTTTCTCAGCGGTATGCTAAGTATGCTTTTAAAAGGTATGGTGAATATGAATGATATGCACTTTGTTGATGATTTAAGTGTTTACACTTTCCAAACCTTGCAGAAAAAACAAATATGGCTTAGCTGCATTTTGTTTTATAACCTTTCAGAAGTGATCATTCAAATAACATCAAAAGGACTTAAATGGATTTCTAAATTTGATGGTACATGTGAGGGCAACTCCCCTCTCATCAGAGATTTTGAAATGGGGCTGAGCAAAGCTTGCACTATTTCTGATTGCAGAGCTTCCATAGATCATCCAGAAAGATTTCCATTGGAGCCATTAATGGTAAAATATTTCATGTGGGTGCTGTCACTGCTTACGCTGGCTTGATGTTGCAACAGAGCAGTGTCCTTTCCTTTTTGTTTTCTTTCCCTTTTGCTCTTTTTATTTCTTAAAGATGAAGTGAGGCATCTGTGGAGAGGAGCAAAGATGCTGTGTATGAATATTTTCTTTTTCTATGCTGCCTCCTTTAGAAGAACTGCAAAGAGTTACAGAGCAGTGGAGTGAGTGATGTTGATGTAAACCAACCCATCAGGTCCTGTCAGCCCAGGCRCTCCCTCACTCTCCATTATCAGAGGTGAGGACTGTCTGAATGCCACAGCAGAAACTGCACAGCATTCCTGTGTCCAGCTAAACCTGACAACAATAGTTATTATTAATGTGAGGAGGCAAGGCAAAGGCTCCTGTCACAGAAACATGTGGCAGCGCTTTGTGGGCAAAGGTAAATGTCCCTAAACTTAGGCACACATGAACTGCAGCACACACCTACCCATGCATTTCTGGAGGGTTTGCACCTACAGAAAAGGGCACATCCAGCCTCTGGCCTGGCTGGGATCTGGGTTCCTAGTTTGTTTGYAGTGGCAGTGTATTGGGAAGGGTTTTTGGAGTCCTTTCACTTCTCTGCCAGTGACAGACTCAGGGATGGTGTCTTCTCTGCAAAAGACATTTAGATCTTACTGAGATGAGTGTGTAGTATGAAAAATAGTAGGTCAGGATGTTTTACAGAAATTGAGAAATTGCTTTTCTGCAGGGCACAACTCACAGGTGTTTACATGTGCTGGCATGCTAATATTGACAGGAAAATGTGTTTTTTTCTTGGTCCTTCTAAAGCTTTTAACATAGGGAATGCAAATTTGTGTGGGGGATAGAATATAAGAAAAAAAAAGATAGTGTAGAAAGTAATCTTACCCCTAAGGAGTTGCAGCTGGGCCAATTATCAGAGATTAGGAACAGGCCTGGCTTTAACAGGCCACAGCTGTAAGCAATGAGACGAAGATGCTATAAAAGAGTGGGGTGGCTGGGTGAGAGGGGAACTGGAGTCAGTGGCTGCTTTGTGAAGGAGGAAGAGTCAGAGCTCTGAGGAGATGCCCACGAGAAACACCAAGAAGGTCTGGAACTTGTGTGATAAGGAGACAACAGTATGGAACCCCTGCAATAAGATGACAACAAATTTGTCAGCTCCGTGTCCTCTAATAACCTACTGGCACCAAGCTTTATCCAGTCTTAGGTGAAGACTGAGTGCTGCTGAAATCTGAAGTGAGCCAAAGCACATCAATGTCTTTTGATGTGAAGTGCTTTTATGAACAGGTTTTGTTGGTTTGGGTGCTTCAGTGTCAGTATTTCTATTTTGAGCATCTTAGTAGCAATCTTCTTCAAATTCAGAATGYGTGAAATGCTCTTCTGTTGAGTTCTGTTGAGTTCTGTTATAGCCAGATATAACAGTGGTAAAATAACCAACACGAAGGCTTTCAGGTCTTAAAACCAAGCTTTACTGGCCTTGCTCCTTTTTCAAAGCAGAAATTGATTATTAAATTGGTTTGCAGTATTGCCTGAATAGCAGATGCCTTTACACCCATCACCTGATAGTGGAGATGTTGTGGAAGATACAGCCATGTATCCTAAATGTGCATTAAATTAGGACTAAAATCCAACTGGCTTTTGTTTCACACTGCTGTGTGRCAGGAGCAGTGGCTCAGTTATTCTCCAGACTAACTGTGAGCTCCATGTCCTCTAAAAACCTACACAGCCAAGCCATCCAAGGAAAAATTGTTTAGCTCCATAGAGGGCTGTGCTGTGCCTGGACACACGTGAGACTGGATGCAGCCTCCCATCACAGGTAGACCAGCACCAAGCTTTGCTCCAGTCCTAGGCAAGGACTGAGTGCTGCTGAAATCTGAAGTGAAGTTAGTCTCTTTCAGACCCAGCAAGGCTTTGTTAGCAGAATGGTGCTGCCAGCCTCTCTCAGGATCAGCAAGGCTTTGGTAGCAGAATGGTGCTGCCAGCCTCTCTCAGGACCAGCAAGGCTTTGTTAGCCAGAATGGTGCTGCCAGCCTCTCTCAGGGACCAGCAAGGCTTTGTTACAGAATGGTGCTGCCAGCCTTTCTCAGGACCAGCAAGGCTTTGTTACAGAATGGTGCTGCCAGCCTCTCTCAGGACCAGCAAGGCTTTGTTACAGAATGGTGCTGCCAGCCTCTCTCAGGGACCAGCAAGGCTTTGTTACAGAATGGTGCTGCCAGCTCCTCCAGGAGAGGATCTGCGAGCGGCCGAGAGATGTCACAGAGATGAAAAGACCAAAAATTGGAAATTGATGTCTTCAGCAGTGCCTTTGGCTCTTTGTTATCCCCCAAATGAAATCACAAGTAGACCAGCACCAGGGCTGGGTGTCTGAGGCAGTCACAGGGTGCATTCCCAGCCTGTCTCACGAGCCCTCTCGCTGGGGTGCTGAAAGCTCCGCGCTGCTTGCCAGGGCTGTGCACAGTGTGAGCTGCAGGCCACTCCACAGCTCAGCACTGCTGCAGGGCTCTGCTCAAAGTGGGCCAGCCAGCTCGGGTACTCTTGACATTCCTGGATGTCTTCTAAACATGTAATGCTGATAGAAATGTTGTTTAAATATTTGTGAGTTATTTAAAAATAGTGCGTCAAATGAGCGGCCTGGTGACGCCCGACAGATCTCTGGCTCGAGGAGTGCCTCGCTGGGGAAGGGGAGGTCAGCACCAGTTATGTACACAAGTCAGGCTCTGACGAGAGACACTCTGCACCCATGGCACACATTTCAGCATATTTACCAGCACAGAGCCTGCTGGAAGCCCCCCTGAAGCCCTGAGCAGGGAGGGCAGCGCTGCTCGGTGCCTGCACTCAGTCCCATGCTCTGGTCCCCAGCATGTCCATGCCTGGGGCAGGAGGTGCTGCCCCACCTGGGGTTTGGCCCTGCCCTGGTTCCCAGCAGCTGGGACAGCTGGGTGTGGAAGCAGAAATGCTTTCTGGGACCTGGAGGACAGGAAATCTCTGCCAGCATCCCATCCCACTCTGGACTGGTTAGGCTCTCTTGATAGTAGAGATAGTATTGTCTTCCCTGCTCGGTGCCCATCTGTGTATTTAGAGAGCTAAATTTTAGGAAGGGGGAGTGAATTTTCCATCCAGCCATGACTGAAGTCTTTCAGTAGACAGAGCATTTTAGGTCAGTACAGGTGGGTGCTGGAAAGAGGGGAAATCAATTCCTGTGATAGACAAGAGGGCTGGACATTGTCTATTTATTATGTTAAATATTTATCTCCAGAGCTCTAATATACTCCTAAAATATTTTAAAAGCTGGTTTTATATGTCAACTTTATTATCATCTTTCAGTAAACAATTATCATGCAGAGAATAAAACAAGCTCCCAGGCATTGCTGAGATACACTGTAGTCTATTAAGRAGGCTAAACCTACTATAGCATATGAATCTGCTTTTATGTTGCCTTTAAATTGATTTGACATCAATTCCAGGCYTATTGTAAAAATGAGATACATGATTAAAGCAACACTGTCATCTTTCCAAGGCACTTCCACTTTTTAGAGCTGCTGCAAAGGAAATTATTTTTAAAGCACTCAGAATATTGACCTGTTCCTTGGCTCTTGTCACAATCCATGGAAGGGCTGCAAGGGGAGCTCCTCTGTAGCTCCCTGATGAGACAGCGTGTCTTATACACTCAGAAAATGGATTTGAAAGTTGCTACTGCAATTTTACACTTTGCCTTACAGATACTGATCTGCAGTTTCCTTTTTTCCCCCCCTCCTCATTGGTTGCTTTATTCTTGCTCCCTTTAACATCTTCTTCTCATTTAAAGTGCCAGAGTGAAAAGCCAAAATGAGTCTCAGTTTCTCTGAGGTCCAGATATGAGCTCTGCTGCTTTTCAGATGAAAATGCTACATATATTTATGAGGATATTTATCAAAATATTTTGGCTGTTATTTCTCCCAAACAGCAATTGCATTTTCAGAAGTTTACCACTGGCCTAACATTAGTGATTCAAATGAAAAGCTTAAGTGTCTGTCATAGAAATGACCACATATAAAAAACCCACAGAAATAGAACAGAGGTGTTTTCTGGGAGGGTCTCAAAGAATTCMAGGAATTATTTGCTGATGATAAATTTGAGCCAGGAAAAGATCAAGTGTGTCATAAAATCAGTCCATAATCTGAAATYATTTATTTGGCTCAAATTGACCACCATTACCATTACTTTCTCTGTTATTGTCACATTCCTGGAAACAGATTGGTTAATACTTGACAAATATCTTTGCAAATAGCTTCAGCTTATGGGGGGATGTGAACTGGACAGGGTCACTTTGGTATTTGTTGCTCATAACAAAGAGCAAAACTGTAGGTAAGATCTTTTGGTCCCTAATTATTCATCTGGACAAAGTTATGGCTTTGCAAAGAATGAAGCAAGGACATGACCATGGCCAAACTGTGGAGCACTCAAGCCAGTATTTGTTACATCTTTTTAATCATTATTGTATGAAAATCCTGATTACCTTTCAGGTTTTCCTATTCTATAAGTCAATTTCATCAATCAATTGCCAAAATTTCCATAGTTTATACATTCTAGTGCTTCTTRTACATGTGAGTCACCATACATTGCTCTTTGGTAATAAAACCCTCCATGTTCCYTTGCCTCCCATTGCTCACACTGATGGCAATGCCACACCACTGGTAATAACTCAGGACCCAAGCTCTGACATTCAGATTTCTTTATTTCTCTGGCACCCATTCAGCTCAAAAGCAAGGAGTTCTTGAAAACACTCACAAGCAAACCTGTTCTCAGGGGATTTGCAGATCTGACTGCAGGCACAGATAAACTCAGGACAGTCTTTGCTGTGAGGTGGCACTTGCCTGCTGCTGCTTCCTGAGCTGTTAACACAGGTTGTTAGGAACAGAAACTGTGTTTTCATGTGCAAAATCAATCTGCTAAAATTAGGCTGATAGGCAAAAAATGGTCCTGTCCAGCTGCTTTGGTTTGTTGCTGAAATGAGCATCCACTGGGCCTTTGAAGAATCCCCTGTCCAAGAACTTTGCTGAGGTATAGTGACGATAGGAAGAAAGGGAAGCACAAGGTCATGTTCTGCTTTTCTGGTCAGGCMAGAAACCACTGTTTTTCAAGAGCCATGACTGAAAGAGGCTGCAGGTTTGGGTACAGATCCCATCTCACTCAGTCTTGGCCCACAGCAGTGTCTGATCTCCAGGGGAAGGGCTGAGCCGTCCCTCTCTGTGTCACATCACCCCCTCAGCCAGGGATGGTGCACACTGCMGTCTCTTGAGGAATTTCCCTCTGTGACACTGTTTCCCTGCAAACCAAACTCAAACCCTGGTGAAATGGTGGGGCTGCACCAGGGAGGGCTGCTGTTTGTGCCAAGGCACTTGGCTCACACTGCCCTGGCTGGAGAAGGGAACAGCTCAGGGTGGGTTTGTGAACAACTTCACACCTGCTCAGAGGGACACAGCAGCACAGAAGGGGTTCCTGTTGGTTATTTTATGCAGAGAGTTTTATTTCTCACGTGTTGTTTTTAGAATGGATCACCCATTCATGCCTGGTAAGACACAGAGTGGGCAGTCTGGGTTTATTTATTTAAACAGCTGAAAATGTCAGTGAGTTTGTTCCCTCTGTGTGCTGCTGAACTGACGGTGACTCTGAGCAGGAATGAGGTCCCCAGGTGTGCCCAGCCTGCAGAGCCCCTCCAGGAGACAGAGGACATCACTGACTGCAGATTGTGTCTCAGGGCTGAGCTGCCTCTGTCCCCAACTTCTCCCTCCGTGTAAAACGTCCCTGTTGGACAGCAGCAGCGAGGGCTGGTGGAACTCCCATCCAGGGCACAGCAGCAGGCAGAGGGCTGTGGAACCAGGCGCTGTGAATCCAAATCTGTGTGTGGGAGCAGTTGAAAGAAGATATTTTCTTTTCCATACAGTTCCACACATATTATGTAGAGGAACTTCATACATGTTGTGATGTTCTGCCTGCTCCCATGTGTTTGTCTGGCTCTCCCACATCATGTAATGTCTTTGGCAATGACCACCACTGTCCAAGGCAGGACACTGTGTTCACTGATGCCTGGGACATGTGCTGGTTATGTGGGGAYTCACTTTTTTGGATTTGTTCCTCACATGAAAACCCTCAAGAGTTTCCTTCTAAGGAACATTAGTCTCAAAAATTTACTCTGGAGAGTAGCAGATTCTAGCTGGACTGCTTTGCTTGAAAAAACATTTTGTCATGTCTGAAATGATGTTACTTTGTTTAAAAAACAAGCATTACTGACAGTTTCTGTGTGGTGCACAGAGGTAAGAGCCATCTATTCCTAAATATCTCTGGTCCAAATATAAGCAGGTGCAGTCTAAAAGCTTCCTCAGGACCATTTCAGCAGCTTATTCATTCCTCTATGAAGGGCCTGCTCTTGCTGCAGCATAAACAAACCAAGCCCAAGTTCTGTCATGATTCTAGAAATGCGTTTTAATAACAGAGATGACAAAACCTTTTGGAGAAAATAGTGGGAGTAGGAAATGCAAGAGATCACAAGCACTATTTTCTTTTTTTCTGCAACCTAGGCAGAACTGTTCTTTTCAGCTTCAGCAGTCAGATGTTGACTTTAACTTGAACTTTTTTTGCAGTGTGTTTTCAATCCAGTTTTATTTATCCAAAGCATGGATTTTGGAAGAAAGAATTGAAAGAAGCCTCCAAGGCTGTGTCACCAATCAAGGCTTTCTCTCCTTGGGAAGGTCTGGTTGGAGCACAGATTCTGCTCTGCTCCTCCAGACCCCTGGCCAAGGCTCTGCAGCTTGAAGCTTTCATCTAGAGACTTCAGAAGTGTCCATGGCTCTGCCTTCGGTGTCACCTTGGCTTTTAAGTGGCTCTTGAGATAGAAGTAGTTCAGTGATGAGAAAATCAAAGTGCTTTCTCTGCTTGTTTTCGTGGCTAGCAGGGGGTCAGAGCTGTGATTCTGTTCTGGGTACCCCTTCCCTGCACTACTGAAACTCCTCCATGCTCTGTTCCCAGACACGGACACTGGACATAGATTTACAGCCCCATGCACGCTCTACATTTCTTCTGAGCTTTTTCATGTTAATTGGTCTCTGTCAATCTATGAAACAAGAAGTTATGGTTTTTGTTGCCAGCATTCTCTCACCCACATTTTAGGAACTTCAATAGTTCTGAAAGAATTCTTCAATTTGTTTAGTCTAACCCTAAAAGTTCCTGAGAAAATCCCCTGGAATTCATCATGATAGCATAGTGTTTTCCTCTCTAAAAAATGCTTAACTTTTAACAACAGAAGGGAAAAGCTAAATTCCAGCTTGAGATTTGACCTGCTCTAATGAGAAACAGAGTACACAATTTTAATGGAAATTGGGGCATCAGAACTTAAAGGAGGAAAGATCAAATCAATTGACACCTGCTGGCTGAGGCAACATTGTGTTGTTTTCCAGGAGCAACAATTCCACAATATTTCCTTTCATAACAGCATTGGGATTATCACAGGAGCAGCCATATAAAGGCAYTGACTTCTCAGGGATACAGGAATAACCAGGACATGTTACATTTCCATTTTAAAAAGGGCTTCTCTTTGAATCTCTGTTGTTATGTGTATTAGAAGGGGAATTCTCCCTGGGTTTTATTCTGCAGGAATTTCCAGAAGAGGTAAGGGAGGGTAGGGTATGGGTAATTCCTTACCATTTTGTGCTGTTGTGACCTTTTAAGTGAAGGCTGGGTTTAGAAAGGAAGATATAAAAATTAGAATTAATGATGACCTGATCCTGTTAGGGACCAAAATACATAGCAGCATTTTCTAGAGTTCAGCTCTGTGAAAGTCAGCTTGGAAATGGGATAATGCTTTATCTGCTGCAGGTTTCACTGGAAYGTCCCAGTGCAAGCAGCCAAGCATAGTTCATTGGGAGGTGGAGAAAATAACATGAAAACCATTKGAAAGTTTTTAATCATGTTTTGAGATTTTGATGGTGACGCCTGGAAAATCAGGCCTAAATGGTTTTGAATGACTACAGAGGGAGAAACCAAGAGAATGGGCTTCCTGTAATCCAAGAGCTTTTTGAATTATTTGCACCCWAACCATTTCATCTTGACCTTCAGCAAAAAAAAACCCAAACTATTGTTAATTTCAGGGGGCCACTGAATGTGCTTGTTTTCTAATACTTCTGTTCTCACACAGCTGCTTTCTGACAGGAGGACCAGAGTGGTAACAAATGACACTTCTGTAATATGGTAGGTTTAAGTTTTGACTGCACCTCAGTGGCATTTCAGCATATCCAAGAGTCTACATTTAACAATATTATTTTCCTCTTTTTAAAAAAGGCTAAAGACTTTATTCAGCTTATTCTTGTCACAAGAGAGGAAAAATAGTGACACAGTGTTTCTGCCCATACATCTTTCCCCCTGCAATACAAGTATGTGCACTTTGTCCAACCTCTCTTGCATCATAGATGATAAACTTTCAGTCTTTGCCCCTGGAAAAATACTTTTCAACCAATGGAGTTCCTTCTCAGGAATTTTTGGTTTTGTTAACCTATCTTTTTTTTCCCCTGATTTMATCTAATTATTTTCAATTTTAAATCCTTTTTTAGTGAGCTTATTAATTTTCTTCATTCTAACTGACAGTTATTCCCCACCACCTTTAACATCCCCCTTTTTTAACTGTCTCAATGTATTGCCTGTATCTTGTTCTGCATTTTTCCTCCCAGYTGGTCTAACTTGTTAATTAATCATTTGCCTTCTCTCTGAACAACTTGTTKCCATAGAAATATCTTTCTTGATGCCTCCTAGTATAGTCACAGCTGAAGTCAGGTTCCTTGATCTCCTGTGTTAACTCARGATGATCAGAGAAGAAAACAGAAAACAATTACTCTGGGATCTTACCAGGAGAAAGAAATGAAATGTCACTCAGCTTTGATTCATGGAAAGTGTTGAGGGAGGTGGCAAAAGGGAGAGAGAGGAATAAAGAAGTGAGGTGATCTCTTGTAAATATTCCAGTGACAGGAATTAAAATATGCAGGGAGCTTGGCTTTAGTGGGAAGTGACCCCATTGCTTGGCACAGTGAGTGTCTGGAACAACTTTGGTGACTTGGCAGTTCTGCAGAGTTTTGGTAAAGCAGGAGTGAGGGATTCAGCACAGCAGGCTCATTTCTGAAAACAATTCATTTTGGTTATGCAGTACTTTATGAAGTTGTTTAAAAGGACCCTCTCTAGGATTGTTTTCTCCACATTTGAGTGAGGTACAATGTGAGTGGTTTGGAGCTGCTGTGGGCAGAATCCCTGCATGAGCTGACTGCAGTCAGGGGTTTGGGCAAGGCTTGGAAGGAAACCCCTCAGAAAAGTTCTGGAGAGCTTTCAGCAAGGGTAGGTGGGTCCAGAAGATAGGAAATCAAGCAACAAGGACCATTTGGGGAAAATGATCCCATTTTCCAGGTGTCAGTCCCAAACAAACAAAGCTTTGAGGCTCTAGTGATGTTACTGTGCTCCTTGGCGAGCTGCAGAGCTGGGAACTGAAAAGGTGAGCAGAAACCTGGGAGCCCAGGTGAGCAGGAAACCTTTTCTTGTCTTTCCTTCCAGCTGGGGCACCTCCAGCAGCAGCCCCACAAGTCATCAGCCAGGCAGCTGGATGTGGAGGGTTTGACAGGCTGTGAAAATACCCAAATGCCCTTCTGAAGCTGAGACCTCCTTATKGCAGACACCCTTTACTCCAGCATGGAAACCTCCTGTGTGTGGGCTGGACCTCCTCTAGTGAGAGGCAGATGCCAGGATTCCCTGGGTTTGTTTTCCTATAGAATATATAAAATGATSGAAAAGGAGGAATGTGATTCCTTCCGGGAAAGCCTTCAGAAATTCCTCACTCTGTGAGTGCTGTGTTGGACTGAAGGGGTTCACCCCTAAGGTTTTCTGTGGGTCTTTCCATGGCTGGTAACCCACACAAAACTAGGGAGCTTGATGGTAGTTTGTTGTTAAAGAGGAAGAAAATGAGCATTTTAGGGTTATGCACTGGCATCWCATGGGAAAGGCCCAAAGGAAAATGGGTGGGAAAGAGAAACTGCAGGCTCTGGTTGGAGCATTTCATTTCTATGGGATGGGAGCAGTCTGCTGATGTTAWCCCCAGATTTAAATGATACATTCTGTCTTCCTAATCCGAGCACATAGCTGCAAATTTAATCAGAGCAGGGTGTGTACTTTTTATATGGCTTTGGGTGGGTCTGGCAAAAAGCATTTTCTTAGGTAATCATGGCTARTGCCATATATTACAGTACCCTACTTTCTTTAGTATTGTGTCACCCAGTGCCAATATCAAACAGCTTTTTCATTGTGCCATACAAATTCCCCATTTAGGAAGCAATTGCACAAAAAATAAATCATAGGTCTGTGCAAATTTGCATTTGGTTGTTATACAGAAAACTAGTGACAATGAAGCACACCCATAAATTATAACTTTATTAGGGTATGATGTTCCTAAATGAGATKGGGAAAAAGAAGATTTCTTCATCTATAAGAATTCCTATTTTMATTAAAATTTTTTGATTATCCATTTCATTCAAGTTCTTATTTTCCCTGCTGYGTTTTAGACTCCAAACCCTTAAGAACCTACAGACTGCACGAAGTTGTTCTACAGAAATTTGGAGCCTGGTCTGGCTTCCTGAAGTTGTTCACAGAGTTTGAATTAGCTTTCAACGTCTGTAAATTAACACAGCATCCCACCCTTCCCTCTGCCCTATTGAACTGTAATGCCAGCAAATATAAAATTATTAGGGATTTAAGGTTAACTTCTACTGAACTAATTTTAGACATTTGATATGTTCTTCTGAGACCAGCCTACATGCCACTCTACCTGCTGATGGTTGTTCAGCCCGCGAAGACTGATCAGGGTTTTTTRTTAGATTTTGTGCTGCATCATTAAAAGAATAAAGTCAAATCACAGCAGCAATGAACGACAGCAAATGCAAAAAAGTCGAGTCTGTTGCAGAGGTTGAAAAACATSCTAATATGATTCCAGCACCCAGATTCATTGCTCAACTGCATGGGAGCTTTTCAGACCACACACCCTTTTTAGTCCAGACTAAGTCCATGTAAGCCAAATAAAGCCCAGATTGTGTCTGACCCGTGAAAAGCACTGTGGCGAGGGACCTGCACTGCAGAGCACCGTGGGGCTGGGGCACGCTCGGTGCCGGGGATGAGGGCTCGGCTTTAGGTTTAGGGATGGATCCCCAGTCCCAGCTCTGCTCTGTTCCTCCCGTGCCGCCGGGCACAGCATCTCCTGGGATGCAGCGTCGGGCCGGTGGCTTTGGGCAGGGGAGAGGCAGCACAGCTCTGTGTGTTTGGGGGGGAGAAAGAAGTAGCTGATTTTGTAAAACTTTGAGGAATGCCATCAGCAAAACTTTAAAACATGGAGATAAGCCAGCGAGGGAAGCAGGGGAATGTCGATTTGCCTTGATCGGGGCGCGGGTGCGGGACAGCGGCTCTGAACGGGCAGGACGGACAGGGAGACCCGGCAGGGAGCCGGGCCAGCCCCCAGGGAGCCGGGCCAGCCCCCAGGGAGCCGGGCCAGCCCCCAGGGAGCCGGGCCAGCCCTCCTGCGGCACGGGCCGGCAGCGGGGCCGGGCGGGGCTGGGCCGGCCAAGGGCGGAGACAGCGGAGCCCGCGGAGCCGAGCGGCTGCAGCGCCGGCGGGGCCAAGGGGCTGTGGCAGGTGACAGCCCCGGGAGAGGATCCCGTGGGTGCTGATGACATCCCCAGGTGAGGATCTAGCGGGTGCAGTGGCCAGGTGACATCCCCAGGGGAGGATCCCGTGGGTGCTATCGGCAGATGACATTCCCAAGTGAATATCCAGTGGGTGCTGTGACAGATGACATCCCCAGGTGAGGATCCCATGGGTGCTGCGGCAGATGACAGCCCCAGCTGAGGATCCAGTGAATGCTATGGGCAGATGGCATCCCCAGGCGAGGATCCAGGTCAGTGACATCCCCAGGTGAGGCTCCAGTGAATGCTATGGGCAGATGGCATCCCCAGGCGAGGATCCAGGTCAGTGACATCCCCAGGTGAGGCTCCAGTGGGTGCTGATGACATCCCCAGGTGAGGCTCCAGTGGGTGCTGCTGTTTCCAGCACTGCTGTGTTAGTGTAACAGCAGCGCTCTGGCTGTCAACACTTTGGATCATGTTCTTCAGTAGCTGCTGCTTTTGCTGACTCGTTSGATGCATTTGGAAAGTTCCAGGTAGGCTGTCTGATTTTGTTGCATATCTTCGAATATCAACAAGCTCCGTCAGGGCAGAGTGACCCAGTAAAAGTTTGTCCACTGCCCTGGGCTCAGCAGACTCAGCACAGCTTAGCAGGGACAATAATCCAGCTTGCTTTTAGTTACAACCACTTACTGGGCAGTCTCTGTTGGGTTAAATAGTTCCTTACATGTAGGTTGGACCTGTRTTAGGTCCAACATGTAGGTAAATCCTTTATTGGACTGTGGTGTTATTGGCATTTTGTATAATTAAAGAAAACTTAGTGCTACACAGTGAAAGAGCACAGACAGTTCACTTGTTTTGGGGTTTGTTACTTCTGTGCGGTCGGTTTATTGGTATTGGCTCTAGTGGCAGCAAGCAGTACCCTCCCTGCTACAGTTCCTCCCAGAAATCTTGCACCAAATTTTYCTCAATCATGTACAAGGGTCCTGTGCAAAAGCATCCATAAGGAGCTTCTGCCTCAGAGAAATTATCTGCTCCTGCTTCACAGCCCAGGGCCGAAGCACAGTGAAGCAACATGTCTGGGGTTAGACTGCAGGGAGATACATCCCTTACTTACTTGGATAAAGGTTTTCCAATGTGGATTGGAAATTAGAGTCACAGTCTCATTTCTCCTGAAGTTGATGTGAATTAGGWACCAACTTTCCTTGAGCCCTTCAAAATTCCCATAGAGCAAACACTGCCTTCTCTAACACACTCAGAAGCAATTAAAAGATCAGKCAGCACTGACAAGCCAGTTAATGTGGTCTGCAAAGAAAATGCCTTTAAACTTGTCTGGGTCCCAGGAACCAACAGGGGAGGAAAATGACAAGGACCTGAGTAAAGGCTTTACTATCAGCTTGGGAGTCCTGGTAATCAGCCTGGGAGCTGATGCCAAGGAGCTGGGTAAAGATGCCATTAAGGTTGCCACAAAGTTCTGGGATACATTGCAGTTCCCAGCTGTGATAACTGAAGAGTTGGCTGCAGTTCCAAAACACCAGCATGATAGTAAAGTAGGAATGAAAGGACAAATATCTTGGCCTTTTCATTTTCCAGACATTTATGTTCACTATCTGCATGGAGCCTAAATTATCCTGGCTAAATTCCAAGCTATAATCTCTTTTTCTCCCCCCCCTTCTTCCTTGARTGGGTTAGTAAAGTACAATTAAGCTTTGATACTTTGCATTGCACAAGAGAAAACAGAATAAACATTTCCACTTATTTATGATCCATCTTAGCTCTTGGAGAATTGGACAGTTTTACAAGTCCCTGGCTGCTTATCTTGRTCAGTGCAAACACCCTTCTTTGAAAGCATTGCTTTTGAGCCTTCAGCATGGAGCAGACATCATGTTCCCACTCTCTTTTTAAGTAAAAGGATGTAATGTAAATAAAAACAGTTATTAAAAATCCTGTCACAGGTAAAATGCAGTTCTGAACGTCCAGAAATCAGAGTTCCAGCACAGCAAATGCATTTTTCACAGGGTGTGTGTAACGTGAAATGCCTCATTAGCAGCTGTAAGTCACAGGGAAGTTACATCAGTTCTTACAGCCCTAGGAAGATGCACAGACCAGAAAGAGGTGATGGGAAACTCATCCTTTGATGTTCAAATGGAGCCTGAAAACCCCTTGTCACTTCCAGCACTGCCAGCAGCAGCAGCAGCAGCAATGGCAGGATCTAAGTCGGGGTGTGAAGGACCTGCCAGTTCCCAGCCCAGGGCTCCTGAGCTGCAGGAAAATGTGTGGCAGAGTTTGACACGAGGCTGCCAAGCCTGCAGTGCTGGTGCAGTTCTGGGGCTGGGGGTGACACTCTGGGGTGTCAGAGAGGAGGGGGGCAGCAGCATTGCCCTGCTGGCACGTCAGGCAGGCTGGGAGCTGGGGACCCTGGGCACCTGCTCGGCTGGGGCTGCTGAGGAGGATTGCTGCCATTTGGASAGAAAAAAAGGTCTTCTGTATAATGGGAGAGGCTGGGAAAGGGCAAAATCCTTTGGGATTGTTTCTGTTTCGGTTCAGAGTGGTGCAATGTGCAGTCAGTGAGGAGTCAGTCCTACCCTCTGCTCTGCTCTGTTCTGTTCTCCTCGGCATGTTGAGAAATCCTTTCTTTGCCACAAGCACCACATTTACATCCTACAGAAAAGGGGACAAGGAGGGTCCTGCAGTAACCAATGCAGGAGAGCTGCAAACAGCAAGAAAACCTCTCCAACTGTTCTTCTTCCTACCATGGTTTTGGAAGACATTCAGATTTAAATCCCTTTAATTAATGAAGTCCTGATCACCATGTGATTCCTGCCTGTTGAAACTAGAAAACTATTTTAGATGGAGATAGAAGCAATGCATCTACCATTGCTTTAAAAATCTGTTTAAAAATTGCTTTGAAAAAGACCTACAATGAGGCACCTCTGTGAAAAGCAATACATTTAGGTAAAGGTTTCACAGCAGGCTGAGCTCCCTGGCCTGGACCCACCGCTGCCCTTGTCCTGCCACTGGAACCTGTCAGAGCATGTGGCAGCCATTCAGAAAGCTAAAACTTCTTCAGTCTCATCTTGCCAAACAAGAGTGACTCATTTCCTGCCAGTTTGGCTGACAGGACCTGCTGGCATCAGCTCGGGGTGCCAATGAGGAGTAGGAGCTCMCAGCTGGGCAATGGCAGGTGCCCTGCTTTGGCAGCAGCTGAAAGTCACACTGCATCCTGGCAGCAAGGTTCACTGKGCTGCTGTGCTCTCAAAAAGAAACTGATATTCTCCTATTTTATTTAGAGTATTTTTTAATTTGAAGTACATTTGATGTTCTTCTTTAGCTGAAGTTTGCTCACCTCACAGTAAGGCTGCCTGGCCTGTTGGATACACTGCTGTCACTGGTTTGGCTTGCTGCCTCTGCCTCATTGTTAGCAAAGTGCTTCTTGTCAGGAAAACRTCTCAGAGACAGTGCCCAAATCTCAGCACAGATGTCTTTCCTTTGCTGCAAACAATCTGGTTAGCAGTGCTGTTCATTCAGGTAGGGATTTRACTCACACTGCAGCACCTGGTTTGCAGGTACCTGGTGAGCAGTGTGGGTCTGAGCTGTGTGTCCCGGGTGAGACTGTCCTGAGTGCAGACTGCAGGACCCAATCCACCCTGGAAAACCCTTATTCAAGTAAGTAAGGGATGTTTCTCCCTGCAGTCTAATCCCAGGAGAGGGGCAGGCTGCTCTCAGGATGGGACACAGAGCTTCTCAGCCCAGGAGAGGGGCAGGCTGCACTCAGGATGGGACACAGAGCTTCTCAGCCCAGGCTGCTCTCAGGACAGCCTCACCTGGGGACACACAGCTTCTCAGCCCCAGTGGCTGCAGGAAAGGTGTCCCAGCCCTGGTGGAGGCACTGGGGCTCCAGGGAGGAGGGGAAGGGGCTGCAGCTGTGTAGGGGAAGGCTGGGGCACAGGCAGGACTCTGAGTGCTCTGTGCAGGGGACTGGGCTGAGCCCTCAGCACAGAATGTACCTGTGGGACACAGCACAGCCAAAGGGTGGCACTGGCTGTGTGCTCTGTGTTGTTTCCCATAAACATCTGGTAGTAACCTACCACCCCTAGCCCGTGGGGGAATAGCTGCCTTGGCATGGAGGAGTTGCTGGCAGCCTTTAARCTAGGAATATTAAGTTTTGCAGGATTTTTTTTTCCCCATCTGCTTAATTATGAAATCAGTTCAGGAGAGGGAGGTGACACATTTAGGTCACTCTGCTATTTCAGTTGTGCAAATAGCACCCAAAAATTCTTTAAAAATTGTCATCCTCTTGTCTAGGCCAGGTTGCTCTGAGCCCTGTCCAGCCTGGCCTTGAACATTTCCAGRGATGRGGCAGCCACAGCTGCTCTGGGCACCCTGTGCCAGGGCCTCACCACCCTCACAGGGAGGAATTTCTTCCTAATACCTAATCCAAACATGCCCTGGGATTGTGCAAAGGTATGTCAAAAGGCCTGGAGATTTCCATCAGCAAAGAAAATTCCCCCAGCTCCTCTGTCCTGGCTCTATGGAAGAGGCTGCCTGTAAATGTGTATTTTCAGTCAAATTCATTGAAAATAGCCTCGCTAGGTGCAAAATATTTTTCTGCCTTATTTTTTCTSTTCTCTTTTGCATCACTTTTCATGGCTTGGTTTGGTCTAAAAATGGAGCTGTGCTTTTAATGTGTTGGGAACTGGGGGAGCTTCAGCCTTCAGCCCCTTGAGAGTCCCTGTCTGAGCTCAGGACTGCTGTGCAATGAGGACAGCTACAGTTCCTCCACAGCTGAGATGGCTGAGTGGGTTCTRCTGGGCTGGGTGGATCTACTGGGGTTTTCTAAATGAAAATCACTTTGTGAAAACTTTTAGTGTTAGGCTGGTCATCCTCCTGGCTCTTTTCTACAAATAGCTTTTCTTTTCCTCTTTTACTCTGTGAATACAATGCTTGTCTTTTATWGTCTCCAGTAAATGTTGTGTTGTGGTAAAGATTGTGATAAATTATGGCACTAAGTATAGCAATAAATATAGGCATAGTGGATATAGGCTGTTGTAGAAGAAATTAGTTTCTGTTCTGCAGTAGGAAAAAAGAGTTTCATCCATCTGTTTTGTGAAAAAATATCCTGGTCTTCCTGTGGTATCACTTTATTCTCAGATGAARAAGCCACACAGTTTTGTGCAGGGAAGCCTCTGTTAGAATGGTATTGTCCAATTTGATTAAGTGATAATGGAAACAATTTTAAGTTTTAAAGCAGAAAAATAAAATCCTGGAAGTTGTGTGATATTTTTGGTTAGTGTCTGATTGCACTGATGACTTACAATTGAGAAGCCTGAGCAAAGCAAGCAGTGAATTTGAACAGGTATGAATGTCAAGTGTCCTGGAATCCTAATCTGTGAGTGTATGGGTAAAGAAAATAGTTTTGAGGAACAGCTCTGTTCCTCTGGCCTATCAGGCTACTCTTTAAGCTGCTTTAAAAACATTTCTCTCTACTGGATTTTAAGGTAGCTCAACAATGTTCCTTTCAAAGARGTCTTTGCTTTTAGGTTGGTGGCTGGTGCAGCACAGGCTGGGGTGCGCACAGACCTGCAGAAATGCCTTTGGGAATCCTCTCCTCTTCCACAGCCCCAGACAGTGCCAGTGCTCCGAGATCAGAGCTGGGGGCACGTACCCATGCTGACCTGCAGTGTTTGAGGAGCCTGGTGTGTGATTCTGTGGGGCTGGGCTCTGCTCTGCCTCTGTGGGAGTGTTAGAGCAGTGCTGGCCGCAGCCTTGCCCAGCTGTCACAGRGAGCAGCGAGCTCCTGACATCTGCTGTGCTCCTGCCTGCCAAGGGCTGGAGGTAGTTGGCAAGGAAATAAATATTGATAGAGCCTAGCAACAGGTACTCCTGAGAACTCCTGTTCTGGGAATGCTCAGGCCCTGGCCAGTGTTATTAAAGTTGTGAGAGCATTTTAAGTTTATTTATAGGATTTGTTTGTGTCTTATCACCATCTCAGTGCTGGAATGCGTGAGCAGGCTTTGCCATGTGAGGGCACAGATGTGAGCCCCACACCCTGCTCTGGTCACTCATTTCTGCTGGCAGCAGATGCTCCACGGCCCCCAGCTCAGGGAGAGCTGATTTACCCCCCTGTGTGAYATCCCAAGTGTGTGTTCAAATCTATCAATCCTATGTTTGCTTATCTCAACAGTATGAGTGACTATTACAGAGCTTTGTAAGTGCATTGGATACAAGGATTTATTGCTTTTCAGCAACATCCTAACAAAACATTAGCACCCAAGATTTCAGAGAGTGTGCCAGGTGACAGTAGCTTCTCGCTGCCTCTGCTGAGCGCTGTCCATGAACCACTGTGTGTTCTCATTGCAGAAATTGAAGCCAGAGAAGCCTGCGACTGGCTGAGAGCTGCTGGATTTCCCCAGTATGCTCAGCTGTTTGAAGGTATGATCACAAAGACTTGCCAAGCAGCTGACGCTGAATTTGAGTGGAATTGTTCACATAAATAATATATTTTAGAACCTGACRCTTCTGATGGAAGCACTTCCAAATTCTGTTATATCTTCATGCCAACCTGGAGGAAAGTAGTGACCTGGTGTGTTTTCCTGCGGAGGGGACATCTCAGCAGGGACTCAGTACAATTCTTTAAAGGACCAAATCTTCCCTGGTTTTCTTTTCCTRTTGTTAGACTGTAACTCAGTCAAATTTCTGCTTTTGTTATTTTTAGTTGCATATCATTTTTTAGGCTCTTTTCCTTGGGGTGCTGGAAGTGATGTTTCCAACCACTGATTGCAGCCAAAACTGCTCTGAGGCTCCCCAGCCTGTGATCTGAGTGAGATTGCTTTATTGGTGTTTTGAAAAAGAATGTTGCAAAAAATCATCCTRCAATCAGAAGTGTTCAAGAGGAATATTCAGCAGCAGCCAGCCAGTCAAAAATGCAATTTCAGCATGTTTGCATGTTGTTAAAACTACAAAGTGTGCTTATTTCCTGGGAGAAGGTATGGATTTGTTGAGAGCTTKTATAATTTTTTCAGGCCACACTCGTGCATATACCTTAAAATTGTTCTTTTTAAAATATGGTTTTTTGTTACAAACATTGAAAGTAGCAAAAGCTGACCTATTTTTTAAAAATATTTTATCAAAGAACTACAGTTAAAAGAGCAACATTAACTGCTCTCATTCCCACCTCTCCTAGTCACTGCAAAATTGAAGATTTCAAGTCCAGCCTGTAGAGCTGGGTTTGAAAGCTGGAARAGGAAACCTGGAAATGCTTCCTGTCTGCCCACAGCAGATTTTATTCTATAGGCTGTTAGTTGGAAATGTGCATTGCCATGCTTCTGGAAAACGAATCCCTGCATTACCTTGCTGCTTATGCTGTTTCCTGACCTGGCTAGGAAAATAAAGCTTATAAAATAAGCTAAGAAAATACATRTGGACCTCAGTGGTTCCCTCATGAGCAAGGCTAAATCTCAGGAGCTGAAACACTGAACTCTCCAGCTCCCAGCCCAGCAGGATGTGTCRGGCTCCCTGGAGCTGAGAGTGTTGCTCATGTGCTGCATTGCCCCTCACCATGGTAAAAAACCAAATCCCTCCTTTATCCTCTAGAAGGTGCAGAGAACCAAAGCAAATCTAAAGGTTATTTTGTGTTTCTCATCAGTAACTGCAAGCTCCTGGAAATGCAGAAGGGCTTGTCCACCTGTCAGAACAGCAGCAAGCAGATCCCTGCATTTATTCCCCCACTTGCCCTGAGGAACTGATCCTCACTTGCTGGAAGRATGTTTGCATGAGTGCACAGCTATAGAAATAGAAGTAGTTTCATTCATCCTGTGATAAATAAGCTGCAAAACTGAAAGTCTTTGCAATTACAGCTCAGATTTCAGATTCAACTTCTCTGTTCACAGATATGCAGTTTCCCATTGATGTAAAAACTGTGAGGAGAGATCATGAGTTTTTAGATGGAGATGCAATTGAATCACTGTTCAGGTAATCATTAATTATGGATCATCTTTGGTACCCCCAGCCCCCCAGTGACTTGTTACTCATCTTTTCATGCCTCTGCTTTTGTCAGAGAGGAGCAGTCACCAAATCTGTGACTGAAGGAAATCACTTCAGCRCATAGTTTAGTGCTGCTGAAGTTGGTTGTTTTAGGAATTAAAAGGTAAAGTAAGCACGTGCCTGCACTTCCTCTTCAGCCAAGCTCTGAGGGATGTTACACTGAGCATTAAGTATCTTTTTTGTGATGTGAAATGGCTGCAAGCTGATTAAAAATAACCAGTTCCCTGCAAGCATGGCAGGCTGCTCTCTAGGATCATGCACAATGGAGTGCAGGRATTTCCTCCAACTCCTGTTCCACCAGATAGGCAGAAAAAAAATTATCTGCATGAGATCTGCTTTGTTTTCCTGAATACTTTTTGGGTGAGAAGCAAAGGTACTGGTTTGAAGTTATTGCTTTGCCACAGCTCTTCAGAGCACCCAGGTGAACCTGCACTGGCAGTGCCAAGTCAGACTCAGGGCCTGTGGAATCTGCCCATGGAACAGAGCCAGGACAGTGTGAGGCTCCTGCTTCAGCTGGCACTGCAGTTACTGCAGCCTGCTCATCAGGAGATTGCTCAGCAGAGCTTCTCCAGCAGCAGTGATGGTTTCTGACACKTAGGGCACTGCAAAGTTCCTCTCCTGGTGAGGTGTTCTGGTCCTCTTCTGTGCTGTCAGGTCACCTGAGCTCCAGCTCTGCCTGCACCAGAGCACCAAGAGGTTGTTCACACACACATCTCTAAAGCACAGCAGATATTGGAGAACTTGGGGTATGTTTTGTTTCTTGGTGTCACTTCTGTCCTGGATGCTCCTTGGAGACTCTCAGTGTGCCTCCTGTTGAWACCAGCTATTGTTTGACAACTAAGTGATTGACTAATCTGGGGACATTACTGATTCCACAAGCTTTAATTAAAATGATAGATAATGCAGTCCCTCCAGGGATACAGATTAACATCTTCATTTTTAATTTTTTTTTTCAAGAAACCCACACAGAATTTCATTTATTTTCAAAATCTTAAATGAATATGAAGTTTTTCACAATCATTAGCACTAATAATATGATTTTTTTAAATTAAATGATTGATTATGGTTGTCTTCTCTAGTTTTAAGACGGCAGAACTGGAAGTGTGAACATCATGGTGTTGTTATTGGTGCTGGTTTGGGGGCTGGTGTATGGGAGCCTCTAACAGAATGTCACTCTTTGACAATAGTGAAGACTCTGTGGTAGAAGATCACAGCTAGTTTGGTGCATGTTTGTTTTCAAGCAATAAAATAGTTGAAATGTAAAACTCCTGTGTTTTCTCTCAAACCCTAGAAGGTTGAACACATTGAACAAGTATGCCTCAATGAAAGTGGAAATAAGCCGTGACAGGAAACGGGTATGTCTGAAACATACAGTTCCTGTTCTAATTAAAGATGTGTTGAGCTGCTGTATCAAACATCTGGGTTCAAAAGTGCATGAAGGATTAGCAATTCCTGAACTTTCCTTTCTATTCCATCCCACAAAGCTCTGCTATTTGCATGTTATGTTGAGAAAACATAGGAATGGAGATTGCTACTATGTAATGTTTAACTTTGCAAGGTAGATTAGGGGTGGCTTTTGAAACACTTTTAAAATTTTATTTGACACACGTTACTGTCCAAAAATTCACTGGGAGAAGAGAAGCTGCCCCAAAGCCCCATCATGGCTATCATTGCTTTCCTGAGTAGTTTCCCATCTTATTTAAGTGCTGAAAGTGAAATTTCACTCCTGTTGACTACACAAAGAAATTCAAAGGGCAATTCAAATGTTCAGCCAATACAAGCTGGGTGGGTTTTAGCTGTGCTTTGTGCTCTGCCACTGCAGCTAAATCAGAGTGGTGGCCACAGCTTGGCTGGGCAGCACCAGCTCTGCAAAGCCTCTGAGCCACCGGGGATTAACTGCAGGACTAGGAGAAAATAATGCCAAATTCTGGAAAATGTCTGGGTTTTGGAGAGTTCTGMTCTCTCTTGGGGCAGAATGGGGCAAGAGAAGAGACAGGTGGCTCCCATCTCTGCAATGTTTCACTGTCCCAGCGTTCCCTCAGCGTGGGGACAATCCAGCAAGGGGGCACCTGGTGCAGGTGCCAAGGGAGGCTGAGGGCTCCAGAAGGGTGCACAGATACTGATGCTGCCACAGTCCCACAGCTAAACWCTTCTTTACCTGAAAATGGATGGGTTTTGGTCACAGAAGAGTGAGAGTGTTTGATTTGTTTGACTTCAGGAAAGGCAGTGTAAACCCAATACGATCATCTTTCAAAACGCTTGGATTTGCCGCAAAACAGGATTTTTCACCCTCAGATCAAATCTGTCACTTTTTCCTGTGGTCAGCTTCCCAGATTTATCAGCATACTTGGGCATCATTTGTCAGCATGTTTTCAACTAACTTAGGGCACATCTTCAGTGTCTGAGTGGTCACATTTCCCTGTGTTGGTTGTGGGGGTTTTGGAAGTCAGCAGAAAATTTAAGTCTACTTTTTATGTCAAACTGCTTTTTGTAATTTTAAATTTGCCAAACTCTGCCCTTGAACTGGTGTTGTTTTTTTTCTCCTTCCAAGAGTGATGACTCTGAGGATGATGAGCCCTGTGCAATCAGTGACAGGTGGGCCTATGAGAGGTGCAGCCAGCGCTGGTCTCGCATCGGGAGCCTGGCGGCTTTCCCAGCAGAGCAGGGGGCTGCTGCTCCCACCCCAGGCGCTCCAGTGGTGAGGATCATCAGCAACGASGACAGTGTCTGTCTGGATCACGGTGAGAAGCACGATGTGTCCTCAATTCACAGCACCAGCAGTGCTGACAGTGACATTGTTAACTCCCAAAAACCTTTCGAAGATGTGGAAACCAGCACGAGCTCCTCAAGATGTTCCTCAGTTAAGGTACCTTCACTGGACTCTACTGTTAGTTGTTCTCCTCCCCCCAGTGAATTTTTAAATATCACCAGTGAGGAGAAGCTTTTGGATAAGTCACCATCTAAAAAGAGGAAGAGCCTTCTAAAGAAAATGGAGAAGCTGCACTTAAGGAGCTGCAATTTAAGGAGTGGTCAGTCAAAGGCCAAACCCATAATAAGTGAACCTGTTCTTCTGGAAGGACTTAATGAAGAAAAGATGAAGATGCTGAACTGTGTAAATATTTCGGACCTCTCTGGCATCCGAACAAAGAACAATTCTTCCTTTTCTCCCCGGAGCTGCAGCAGCAGCAATCAGTCTGTGAACAGCAGCACAGGGAGCACTGCARGCCCTGGTACAAAACCAGGCAGCCCCTGTGAAGGAAGGAGGATGCATGCAGAGCACATGGACACCAGCAAGCTGCTGCTGGGGAATGATCTGTCCCAGCAAAACCTAAAGAATGACGTGACATTACAAAAGAGCCAGATGTTTCAAATACCACAAGGCCATAAACCTGGCACTTTCCCCACAGTGCTTACAGACAGCTCCCCGTCTGCAGACAGCTCTTCTGTCAACTGGAGAACTGGGAGCTTCCACGGGTGCAGGAGGAGCAGGAGCAGTTCCAGGGGTGCCAGGAGCCCCGTGCTGGGCAGGGATCAGCGGCTGAGTGTGTATGACAACATGCCCAGCCCCGAGCTGCAGGGCCTGGAGCAGCTCGGCGATGACGACGTTTTCTCAGAGCTGAACAGTGTCATTGCAGATGTCAATGGCCTCAAAAAGCTGGTTGATCAGTGGACAGAGAAGTTCTCAGATGATGGGGATTCTGACTTTGCCAGTGACTTGGCCTCTTTGTGTCCCTCCTCCCCTAAAGAAAGCTCTGTTGAAACAGAGGGCTCAGAAGATAAGACAGCCGGGGAGGCTGGGGGAGAGAGCAGCTGTGGCCTGGGCAAGGAGATTGGTTCTGCAGAYCTGGCATACGTCAGAGACTCTAAAAACACCGACAGGTCAGCCATCCTTGGGTTTGCCTTTGATTGTGTCCACTCAAAATAGAATTGATTTCCCAAAACAAAGTCTATCCTAGGTAGCAGGGCCAGCCCTGCTGGTGGCAGGTGCTGCTCCACAGGCACCAATATAATATCTGACCTCTGCTGGAAAGGGACACTCATAATCTGCATGAGCACTCAGGCACTGGAGTCAGGGGAACAGTTTGTATTGCCAGAGCCCCTCCTGGATGGGAAGCACCTTGTTTAAGTGCAAATAACTGCAGGTCATTTAGAGCTTGGGTGCTTCACAGGCGCAGGTAGGAAACAGGGATGGTGGAAATGGTCCTAAGGTTAAGCAATATTTGTCCCATAGGCACGGGAAGCAGCACTGGTGTGTGGAAGAGAACCTGGAAAGCCTTTCCCTGCAGACTGATGGCCAGTCAGCTGCCCAGCTGGCCCGCACACAGAAGCTGGCATTGCTGAAACTCACAGCTTTAATGGACAGATATTCCCCTTCCAGTAAGCAGGGCTGGARCTGGTAAGTTGTCTGATATTAAAACAACCTGAGCTGGAAAGAGAGGAGTTGATGTAAGCRTGTGAATTTTCTTTTCTGCCTGCACTGTACATGTTCAAGATGAAGAATTTCATCCTATTAAATTGCCAACACCTTCATGGTTATTTCCATGGCTCCAGGATTTCCTCTGCTGTGGGCTGTGCTTTGGCCCCTTGCTGCTGTTACTGATTTTAAGGCACATCGTAGTTTCTCTTTAAATTTGCCCAATTGCAGGGCTTTTTCAGGGGACCATCCCAGGGACTGTGGGGCCTGAGGTGAGAGGTGGCTGGACTGAGAATCCAGCCCTTCAGCCCTGAGTGTCTGTTTGAGCTAAACCAGGGACAATTCAGATACTCAGAGGACTTACATRCATTTTGTGATAGGGAGCTGGCACTTGAATATAGGAAGAATGAAAAAACCCTGCAGTCCTGTAAAGGGATGGAATGTATTTCCCATGAGAATGCCTTATTAAAGTTAATTTCAGCAAYGAAATGAGGAAGTCATCCCTGTAATTGCCTTTGCTGTTTTTCTCTCCCTCCTGATGCTGTGTGTGTTTGGGGTTGTGACAAGGAGCAGCTCAGCCCTTTCTGATGAGTGTACAGCAGCAGGTACAATGTGCTGCACACCTAGTCAGCTGCATCTACTTGGTKTTTGTTTCCAGGACCATACCAAAGTTCATAAAAAAGCCCAAAGCCTCAGACTACAAGGACAAAAATGTGTTTGGGGTTCCTTTATTGCTGAATGTGCAGCGAACAAGCCACCCCCTGCCCAATGGCATCCTGCAAGCCCTGGAGTACCTGAGAAGCCACTTTCTCGACCAGGTAAGAACTCAAGGCAGCCCAGAGGAGCTCTGGGCCATGTGCAGATCTGCTCCAGGGAAGCAGACTCTCTTTCATGCTTTTGTGAAGGACTTTTTTACCCCCTGAGGCTCTGCCCAGGCAGAAAGGTGTAGCTCTGAGCAGGTGGCCTGGGAGGAAATGCCAGTGCTGRTCCCCTCTGGGAATGCCTTTAGCCCTGTGCTGTGTTTCTGTGCCTTCCCCCACTGAAACCCTCCCGCTGCAGGCAGTCAGGCTGTCTTTGCCTGGGGAGGTGTCATGTCTCTGCTCCCCAGGGAGGCAAATCTGCCAGACAGTGTCATTGTTCCTCTGTTCTGTGGCTGCTGSTAGTGCCAGAGCTAATGTGAGAATTAATCTTCTTTCAGCTGAAGTGCACCACTCAGCAGAGAGAAAACATTACAGCAGTGTCTGTTACAACTTTTCCTGGAGCTCAGCTGTGTATTTATCCCGAGTGGAGATGGCAGAGAAGTGTGTGCTGTATATGCTGTTTCCATAGCATGGCTGCAGAAATGAAGACCTTGTGACATGAGACATATTAGTTAAAGARAGCACTTTTCTTCCTGTGCTTTGCCGTTGCCTAGATGTGTTGTATGATGCTGAAGTGCAAAAGTGTGTGACTTCACTTCTGTGAAGTGACAATGCAAGTGTTTTTCATTTTGAGGTTATGGTATCCATTCAGTTCATATAAATAAACCAAAGAATGTAGATACTGTCTCAGTGGCACAGAGTAAATCTGTCACCAGAAGTTCTGGTGGGGCAAGCTCATGGGAAACTCCTAAATCTCGCTCAGTTGACCATCACAATAAAAAGAACATCAAAATTTCCTTCAAGATGGCATCTGCCCTTTGCCACCTGTGGAAAGATTAGATGTAGCAGGTRTTACAGGGAGCCTTGTGGATCTCACAGTCAGTGAGTGTAAGCCAGCACTCAAGGTCTGTTTGCRTTTGGTGGACACACATTGGTGAATTTGAAACTTAGAGTTGCCGTGTGTGAACACAGCCTGCCCAAGGGAACGGACGTGTGTCAATGGTAGTGATTTTAAAAGGCAAAATGAGTACTTTTGTATGAAATAAAAGCCAAACAAAGATGAAAATTGGTATGTCACAGCTGATTCTCTGGGTACCAGGCATGGCTTGCCTCACAGAAATGTTCATGTGGCTTCTAATGATACAAAAGTATTTTGGTGTTCAATCAATGATACAAAAGTATTTTGGTGTTCAATCCCACTGGCACGGGTTATTTTTTATTAGAAGAAAGGTGAAGGATCACTTATTTGTCAAAATTTTGATTCCCAATGACTCCTCTCTTTGCCTCTAATAATTTCTTTTACCCACAGGTTGGCCTGTTCCGAAAATCGGGYGTTAAATCCAGGATCCTGTCTTTAAGAGAAATGAATGAGACCAGCCCAAACAATGTCTGTTACGAGGGGCAGTCAGCATTTGATGTGGCAGATATGGTGAAGCAGTATTTCCGAGACCTCCCTGAGCCCATCTTCACCAGCAGGCTCTGTGAATCCTTCCTGCACATCTACCAGTGTAGGTACCCAAAAATAAACTGGCATTTCCCTGTGCTGGCAGCTCTCTGGTCACAGAGGATAACACAGAAAACCAACAACACAGGCACTGTCCTGGAAAAGGCTGYGAGAAGATCAGACAGAAGAATGATAAACAATTCTTATCCYGACTTGCTGCACCTGGTGTTGTGAACATGTGGAATGTGTTACGGAGTTTTGTTTACCAAAGGGTGGTTTCTTAATTAACCAATGGTGATGGTGTTTTAATTAAAGGACCAATCAAGTCCACGYGTAGTGAGCTAGGGTATATAAGAAGCAATGGGTTTCTTAATAAGAAAGACTTAGCCTTCTGAATGATAGAGTCTGTAATCTTCTTTCTTGTCCCCTATATCTAGCACTGCCATTTTCCAGTGCCTTGGATACCTTAATATCCAGCTGTACAAGGCAGTGGCCAGACAGGACTAGTGCCAAGTCCCCTGCAGTCAGAGGGGACAAGTCAGGCAGGACATTTCAGACAAGATGAGTTCCTGTGGCTCTGSACCTGGGAGCTTCCCTTCTGCATCCTCTGAACCGGCTGGTTCTCTTCCCTCAAGGATGAGCGTAAGGAAATGCTGCAGCAGCCCCCTTAAACTGTGCTTTTAAACAGTCATTTCCTCGTGCAAAATTAAGAAATAACCTGGTCCCCTTGTTCATGGCATAGCTCTTTGAGCAAGAAGACCTGATATATTGATGTATTTCTTTATTAAGGTGCCCAAGAACAGCTGCTGTGAAAGAGCTGGGAAATGCCAGCAGCTTTCTGCCTGTGCTTACACTGTTACTGTCCTTGAGACTCAACCCAAAAACCAAGGAAACTCAAAACTGAAATATTGCATTTAATACAGTTTAAACAGGTTCTATTTCCAGCACTTTGCCCTCAAGGAAYTCACTTTCCAAAAGCAGATGGATTGGGGAAGGAGCTTGAAGTAGGGCTAATAATGCTGTTGGGACAGACAAGTTTCTTCTGCTTCTGAGAAAAGGTTTTGAAAGACAAATTGTGAGCTTTCTGAGAGGACTGGTTTTGCAGCCTAGCCCATGTGGCTTTTATTGACCTAAGTCACTGTGCAGCTGCTATTCTGTGTACAGTGTAGGTTCGTGAAAGTTCTGTTGGGTTTTATTTCATCACCTGCCAGGGTTTTAAAATTTTGTCTGRAAATTATTTATTTGTTTGAAATAAGTTTTCTTCTTGCATTCACAAGTCCTCCTTTGTAAGGTGGTCAACAATTCCCATGTCCAAAGGATTTCTTCCAATTACTGTAATCTGGCCACTGTCTACCTCCTGTCTCTTGTTTTGGGAGAGAAACAGCAAATRCCCAAATTCTGTTCACCCCACTCACCCATCTTCTGGAGCAAGTACACAGATCAAATTACTCATTTAGAGATTTTTGTGCTGCTTTCACCAAGTGTTTTGTGTGTTCTATGTCTGTGATTCTACCTGAAGGGAAGGAGAAGTGATCTTCTGTCCTTTGCAGTGGTGTAAATTGGAGACATCCTTGTGCTGGGGATGTGTGGCAGGATGAGCCAGACCCACCCTCCTGCCAGAGCTGTTTGGCCAGACAGTCTCAGTGGGGGTTAGTGTGAATTAAAATCTGTTGGCAGAACACTGGTCTCTGAATTGAGTTATCTGAGAGCATCTGTTCTCTTTGTGCTTGAAGCTGAAAGGGAAAGACAGTAGAGCAGCTCCAAAGTGTCACTGCAGAGTCATATTTTATGGGGAGACAGGCCCTTATTTGGATTGTAACTCAGTTCAGGATGTGTTCATCAGCATGGTGTTCAAGATAAATTGCAAGTCAGGCAGCAGCATCCCTGGGTGTGAGCATGCACCTGACAGGCAGCGGGAGAAATGGCTCATGTTTGATGGGATAATGGCCTTTCCTTGTCTGCTGTGAGCCCGGGACAAGGAAATGGATGAACCTACAGGCTCAGGGCCCTGCTTGGGACCCTGTGATGGATCCTCCTTCTGCAGGTCACGAGGGGTTTTTGTCATGGTTGTGTTTGCAGGATTCTTGTCATGGTTGTGTTTTCAGGATTTTTGTCATGGTTTGTGTTTTCAGATGTGCCGAAGGACGAGCAGTTTCAGGCTGTCCAGGCTGCAATTCTCCTTCTCCCAAAGGAAAACAGRGAAGCTTTGAAAATCCTCCTGTTCTTCCTGCGAGACGTGGTGGCTTTTGTTGAGGAGAACCAGATGACCCCAACCAACATTGCTGTCTGCCTGGCACCTTCTTTGTTTCACCTCAACACCCTGAGGCGGGACAGTTCCTCCTCCTCAACCAGGTATTGGCACTGTCCACAGTGTTCTTGCTGGAACAGTGCTTTCTGTAGCTGGCCTAGGCTCAGTGTCTGATTTGGAGGGGAAAATGGACTGTGTGTGCCATGGGTTTGCCTTGAATCTGGTTGTGAGGTGCAGCAGGAGCTGCCTGCAGTGCCTGGAGCGATGTGGTCACACTGCCCAGTGCAGAGGGCTGTGCTAAGGCCCCATTGCTGTGCTCCTGACCAGTCTGTGTGTGTGTCCACCCCCCCTGGCTGCCCAGGAGCCCGGCATGTGGCTCACTGCTAGCATTAAAGTGCTGCTGGCCATGGGAAATGTGCTCCTGCACTGGCCACCTGAGCCCAGGTGTGGCCTTAAGGACCTTCAGATACCTGGCAGATGGAGGCAGCTACTGGCACTGGTTCTGCTGGGTGATAAGGGGATCATTCCTGCCAAATTGAGCCAGGGGATTCTGTAAATTTATCTTAATAAGTAAAAGTATCTGGGTTGCATAACATCCCCTGTCTGTACGTGCAGGGAGGAAGGTGCCCTTGGGCCAAAGTAGACAAATAATCTCTGAGAGCATTCGTGCCTTATCTGGCCTCCTGAGGCAGGGCTGTTTGCTCTGCTGGTGCTCCTGGGCTGTGGACAGACAGACCAGGGCAGGAGAGCTCAGCTGGCTGTGCAGGAGGCATCGTGCTCAGTGTAGCAAGCTGAGCACCTCGCTTGGGGATCTGCAGGGGAGGACTAGTCCCAARGCAAAGCTGTCAAATGTGCTGTTGGCATCTTTCAGGCACAGGGGAAGGGAAAGCAAACACTGAGGATTTTCTTTTCAATGTCACAGAACATCAGAAAATGCCTCAGGCATTCCTGTGCTGAGCTGGCACACAGGGGAGCCACGGGGCCACTGTGGGGCACCTGRGGAGGGGATGCAGTGGGGGCGGCAGGTCCTGCTGCATTGCTGGGCTGTCCGAGCTCCTGGGAGCCACRCTCTGGGACTTGCTCCTCTTTGCTTTACATCAACGCTGCTCTGAAATGTTAGGACCAAAGATAGCAGTGGGGTTTTCTCTTTGTTGTCAGTGTTTAGAAGGCAGGATGCTTTGAAGCTGTGGCTCTGCTGTAACTGTGCATTAATGCCTCGGTGCAGGGYTCCCACTTCAAAGGGCTCAAGCTGACAGGTCTGACTCTGAGGAGCAGCACTCAGGACTATTATCTTCCACCCAATTTTCAAGCCCTTTGGCAGGCATGTACATAGATAAAAGTTTCAGAAGCTGGGACTAATGATGTAATACACTAGCATGTATTAAAAGAGGGGACTGTTTCTGAAATGTGTTGGGTGTGGTTTGGGCCGAAGGATTTAAAAGGTTCTGCATGGGCTTTGCAGGTATCACAGGAGCTTGATATTGAAGATTATACACAAATAAGCTTGGGGTCATTGTTGTTCTTGGCCAAGTGTGTGATGTGTTTGGGGAATAAATTCCTTGACTTGTCTTTCTTATGCATCCATTACTACTGGTCAGTAGTGCCCTGGACACCTTTGGGATGTGCTGGGAGGGAATAGACCTTCAGTGGTCCCATTGCAAGAGCCCTGCATGGCCCATGCAGGTCCTTCAGTGCAGAGTTTTTTGTGTGGTTCCCAGCACTTTGCTCACTCAGCCTTCCTGTCACCTTCCCCTGTCCTAGGTCCAGCCAGAGGAAGTGCAGCTTGGGGAAGCCAGACCAGAGGGAGCTGAACGAGAACCTGGCRGCAACGCAGGGCTTGGCCCACATGATAATGGAGTGCAACAGGCTCTTCCAGGTACATCCCTCACTGTCACCAGCTGAAGCTCTGGGCATCCTGGGGGGAGGCTGGCTTGGAGCAGCAGCTGGGCAATGTCCCTGCCAGCCCAGCTGCTCTGTCTGTGACAGATGGGCATCCTGCTGCTGCCATCAAAGAGAAAATGTGTCATTATTGCACTCCTCCATCCCCAACGTGATGGGGCTTCACTCCATGGGCTTGGGGACAGCTTAGAGAGCACCTGTGGGGCAGTGGCTGCCCTCTGCCCTGGCAGGGAGGCCCTGGCCATCCCTGCTGGAGAGTGGGTTGAAGTTCTGCTGCTGGGGCCTGGCCAGAGCAACAGCCRTGCCTGTGCCTGGCCATTGACCCCAGTGATCTGACCCTGGACCTTGGCCCACAGACTGACTTCCCAGCCTGACCGTGGCCTTTGCCCATCCTTATGGACTTGCCTAGTGATCCTTAGACTGTGGCTGACCCTGGTTGCTGTCCCTGGACCTGATCCTGACCTCTCTTCCTGGCTGGCTCACCTTCCTGGCTCCACCTCGGACCTCATCGCCGTGGATGTGTTGGATGGATGTGTTGGATGGATGTGTCTGATGATCTTTACTCTTGGCTGACCCTGGCTGCCACCTCTGCTCAGCCCTGGCAGTGTGGGACAGGGCAGCTGCCCTGCCAGCCCTGTTGTCCCCCCTGACCTCTGGCCCCTTTCCCTCAGGGGTGCTGCCCACACTCCAACAGCCAGCTCAGACCTTCTAATCCTCTGCTCCAGCTGCTCGTCTGGGCAGGGGACACTGCCCCATGGCCCCCTGCACTGACACACGGCCCTGCCCCAGGGCTCCCCCAGCACTGATTCCACAGCCAGTGCCTGCCTTCTGAGTGCCACCCCAGCCCAGGACAGCTGAGGGTCCCAGGGGTCTGATCCCTGCATGGCATCAGTCTCCAGCCCAGACAGGGCTCCTAAGCGCCCCCTCCACCCCCAGCCCGACCATGGCCCCTGTTTGCCCAGCAGCAGCCTGAACCCCTGTGCCCAGCTCTGAGGCCCCTTGGGGGTGCCCTGACACCCCTGCCCTGCACCCTCTGGTCAGCCCTGGCAGCACAGCCCTGTTCCTGGCTGCATGGCCCCGTGGAACAGCCCATGGGAGCGCTGAGCTACCCCTGCACACACGGACACCACACAGCCCTGCTGTGACCATTGCTGACCCCAGCCCTGAGCTGGGGGGCTCACCCCGGGCTGCTGAGACTCAGGGATTGCCTGCAGAGGGCCGTCCCCCTTCTGCTGGAGGCCACAGCTCAGCGTGGCAGCCTCTGCCATGCCCGTGCTGGGAGGAACACCCGGGTCTGCTGCTCTGGCCCCAGAGCTGGACTGGTCACCGTGGCCACCGCTGGACTTCTGCCACTGAGGTGGCCCCACGAGCAGGACCCGGCTGTCACCGCRGCCACCCAGCTGCCAGCTGGCACAGGTAGGGTGGGACAGGGCCTGGCTCTGAGCCCCAGGAGCAGGGACAGCTCCATGGCACGGCTGGGGCACGGCTGGGGCACAGGGAGCACAGCACACGGCTGGGCAGCTGGTGACATGCATGGCTGTCACCCTGCTGGCACCAGTGCCAGCCTGGTGGGTTTGTGGGCAGTGCTCAGGCACAGGGACAGTGTTTGCACAGGTCTGCACTTGGTGAAGTGCCAGCTGGTGCCCACCCCATGAGGCGCTGGACACCGAGCAGCTGTGAGCGCTGAGCCCTCCCCAGCACRTGGCAGAACCTGATACAGATCTCTCTATTTACAGATATATATGTACACACACACATGTACACATGCATGTCAGTGAGCACMTGCATCAATCCAACACCTTATTTCCAATGGTACCACAGCTGCATTTTTGTGCTGCTTTAGGACTTGAAGTTTTTTTAGGAGGCTCACAGCAGAGCCTCCAACAAACCCTAAGGCAAAGGCAGGAGCTGTGGCTCCTTGTAGCTGCCCACGATTGATAAGCACTGCACAGAGGTTTGCAACTCTAGGGATTCAAAACACTGCTGCTGAGGGGAAAGGCATTTCCCTTGGGTTTTCCTCACAGGGAATGTAGTTTAACTGATCTGCTCCTCCCCTGGGCTTCCTGCTCCTCCAGGTAAAGCTGCTGCCTGCCTCCCTGCACCATCACAGATGACATCAAAGGCTGGGTGACCTGCTCGTACCTGGCACCTAAGGTAAAGTGGATGGAGGGAGTATGGATCAGAGTATTGTTGGGTCTGGGAGTGTGGGTGGGTGGAGGGTTTCCTGGAAGTACCCTTGGGTGTTCTGAGTTCAAGGGCTTTGGCTCCTGCACTGAGAATTGCTCTGAGCTGTGCTCACAGCCACTTGTCTGCCTCTGTATCTGCAGCTGCTGAAACCACACTCCTCTCTTTTTCCCTACCCCCTCTGGTTTTTTTTCTGTTACCACAACCCCACTCCAACAGACAGAGAGAACTGCAGTTGTTTAGTCCCTTTATTGTCATTCCACAGGGAACTGCTACATCCTCTGCACAGGCTTAATCCCCAGGATGTCGAATCCTTTGGCCATGACGGTGGCAGTGGCTTCGCACAGCAGCAGCCTCCACATGTTCACCTTCACGATCTGGCCTGGAAAACACAGACAGAGGAGCTGGAGAAGCTGCTCAGAACAACAGTACCTTCCCCTCAGGGGAAGCCCCTCCACCCAAAACCAGGCCCTGGACAGGCACATGGGAGAGCACCCTTCCTGCTCTCCCCAAGCCAGGCAGACTGACCACCCCTGCTGTTTCCAAGTGCCTGGCTGCTCCCAGCTCTACTCAACCTTCCTGCTCAGTCATAACATGGCTCTGCCAGTCTCTGTCAMTCCTCCCACATCGACACAGTAGTGTGACAACAGCCTTTCCAACACAGGGTAACACCCTGGAGCTGGATGTAAGCACAGGATGTGACACAGGCACATGCAGCACCCCCTGGCCAACACTCACCAGTCTGCCTGTCCTTCTCCACGCAGTAGCAGCTGTCATAGAACTCGGTGAAGGTGGTGGCCAGCTCATACAGGTAGTCACAGAGTGTGTGCAATAACAAGTCCTCCAGGATCTTCTGCAGGATCTCAGGAAACCTCAGGATGCACTTGCCCAGCTTCCAYTCCTTCTCATGGTCAAGGACAAGCACCTCCTCCCTGGCTGCCTTCCGCAGCATCTGCTCATCGATGTTGGCCAGGCGAGCAATGGCCCTGGAACAGTCCAGAACAGAGGCTGCTTGTGAGGGTCCCACTGCCCAGCCTGCTCACCTGTCTGGCCTGCCTCAGGGCTGATGGCCTCCCCTGCCCAGTCCTGGGTGACCAGGCCACAGAGGACAGACAGCCCTCCATCCAGGAGGGCACTGCAGAGGAACAGGGAGGGATGGGCCCAAGGCACCTGCATCAGCAAGGACAGCTGATACTGCCAAGCAAACCAGGGCTCAGGGTGCCAGAAAAACTGGGGTGTGGCAATACCTGAGYTGAGTAGCTGCTGGAACACAGATACATCCTTTTCCAACCACCTAAATCCTCTGCTTCCCAGGAACTCCCACAGTTCCCTCCCTGGGCTGTGTGTCACACAGAGGAGCCATTTCAGGTGGCACTGGACACATTGTGTGCAATGACAAATAAAACCTTGTCCGTGGTGCATACCAGTGTAGCTGGCTTCTCTTACAAACACCCCCAAGAGCACTGATGTGACTGTCACCCCTTTGCCCATGTGTCCCTTTGTGACASAGCTGCAGAGAGCACCAGCTCCTGCAGCTCCCAGCAGCCCACTCACCTGATGCGTGTGAAGGCATAGAGCAGATAGGCAGCTGTGTTCCCTCGGTCATCCAGCATCTTGTCAAAGGAGAACACGTAATCATTGAGCCTGTTGTGGGACAGATCTGCATATTTAATGCATCCAAATGCCACTGATGTCTGGGCAGCTTTCAGCTCTTCTGGCGTCAGGACCTGGTGCAATTTGCAAACAGGCAAGAGTCAAGAGGAAGAATGAAGCACAATGCACAACCTTGGCCTCTCAGTKCACACACATCTCTCTGCTTCAGGGCACCAGAAAACCCCACAACCACCCCTCACTTCTCCTGCAATCCCCTGGCACCACAGCCCTGGCCAGGTTAGGGCTGACTCCCTCTTCTGACAGCCCCCAGGACCTCTGTGCCCCCCAGCCTGCCAGGTGTGATGTGCTCTGCTCCTGCTTCTTACATGTACACGGAACAAATGCTGGTCCTCCTACTCTTATGGAGCATTTTGGTCAATCCAAACACTTACAAACCCCTCTCTGCTGGAACAGTGGCAGCAGGGCAAAGCACTTTGTGCCTGACTCCTATGAGCCCTTTAGAGATTCTCAAGGTTTTTTTTTATTCCTTGCTTCCTGGTGTACCTGTTTAAAAAGGGACTTTTCCCTTCCCCCTGCACTACCCTTCCCAATTCCACTGCCTCACACTGTGCTTGGACAGAGTTTGGTCTTTCTGTTACATTCCACATCCCACACTATCCAGTTCTCTGCAGGCAGCAAGACAGACAGAATCTCATTAAGCAATGCAGAGACCATAAGTCTGTGAACACATCTGGGAAGTTCTCAGGACAGAAGCAATCTGTCACAACTACCTTGTCCCGTTCCTTGTCTTTCAGCTTGTCCATTGCTCGTTTCAGTCCTTCCTCCAGCAGGTCTATGAGACGCACCGAGTCCCCTGAACGAGTCTTGAACTTCTTCCTGAAAACACACAGCCAAAATGACCACCTGCACAAGAGGCAAAACACTTCCACCCTCTGCCTGCTGCCCAGCAAGCTTAGGGAAAAATCACATGGCAAATCCTTCTGTTCTGAAGGAATTGCCATCACATGGACAGCTCCAAAACTGAGAGAGCACCCACAGCATGGTCAGCAGGAATGGCCAGGAAGGACTCAACAGTGAGAACTGTCCAGCTCCAGGCATTAAGCAGCACACAATACCAGTACCAGACTTCTCCCAACTTTTGTTTTATCTACCATGGAGGTAGAAAGTAATGAAAATCATGGCCTTTACCACTGCCATCATCTCTCAGTATCACATGAGCTTCCACCAGCCAATCCAAGTGCCAGGCAGCAGGAGCCAGGCTCGAGAGGGAATGTGACCACAGCAGCAGTGGCTGTGTGGATCAAGGACAATGACACACAATACAATGACACAGTTACAGGTAACAGCACAGGAACAGTGCTTTCTTTTGGGTTTTTTTGGTGTGCCACATACATACTTGTCAATGAATGAGAGCAAATCTCTTGCGTTCACTCAAACTTTCTCTCCAAGGTACAGASAGAGGAAAAAGTACAGCCAGACACTTACTTGTCTTCTCCCAGCACCACTCCAAAGGCAGCATGGGCCACTCTGGTGACTTTGGGATCATACCAGCCAATCATCTGTCCAGCTGCAAACACTGTTTGGAGATGCACAGACTGCAAGAAAATAAAGCAGCAACAACTGGTTCTCAATCCACTCCTCCAGGTGCAGTTTCTTCATAGCTTTATCCTAGTCACAACAATGCTCTCACAGTAAGACTTAGTGTTTCCAGTTCCACAGACAAATTCTGCTTTGAAAAGTTCAGCCTTTTCAAGAGTTTTCCAGCTCTACAGAAGCAGCAAATGGCTAATGCTCATCACTGCTTAAAAAAGRAGTAAATATACCAATCACACTGAAGACCCTGTGGTGTTCTACCTGTGTTACTGTTGCATCCATCATTTCACACACTTTGTGCTGACCAGCACCARCAGTTACAGCAGAGGGTGCTGAACTCACCTGGCCACTATCAACAACGTAGATGAGGATGTCACCCTTCTCTTCACACAGCCTGTGCTTCAGAGCAGCCAGGTCTGATGTGTCATAGGTGTAACCTCCATCTGATTTCATGATTGTCAGTGGGACTGTGAAACCCGGCACGAACACGACCTTCCTGCCATCATCAACCTGGACAAACCCTGCCAAAGCATGAAAAACATTCTGTGCTGAACCACACCAGGGAGCTTCTGGGCCAGCAGCAACACCTCCCCTCCCTGCTGCTCCAGGAAGAAAAGGCCACACATTCACATAATCAAAAATATGAAAATACCTACATGAGAACTCCCTTGTCAACACAAGTCCCAYTCTGTACAGCTCTTCCAGAACTATGCACATGTGAGCAGATCTGCACAAATGTGGCCTTACCAGGAAAGACCTAATTCAAAAACTCCCATCACCTGCATCCAGATCTGCCTGTACAGCCACAAAGCCATCACAAAATATGGCATTAAAGGCAACAGAAACTCTGCAGAGGTATGAYGAGGATTCTGCACAGTCTTTCTGAGGTGGGACAGTCAGAACACTTCAGATGGTGAGACTCAAAAACTGCAAAATCCAGACAGGAACACATAACACCAGAAACTTTTTGTGCTGCATTTGGCTTCTTGCCAGTTTTAAAGTCAACATGATCCCAAAATCCCACTGTCTTCACAGAGATTTCTCCAACAAAGTTCCCACAGTCACTACACTAAGACTGGGAAGTCTGTCATATATTCCTCGACTGTTTACTCAGAATACAATAAATTTCAGTAGTACCCTGTGCTACTGTCTACAAATATCACAGACAAACTGCTTTTGATATCAGCAAGAAAGATTTAGGCCTCCTGAAATGAGGAAAAGCYACAAAATGTCCTCTTAGGAAATGTGGCTGAGGAAAAAAGCAAACGTGGGGAAGATGCAACTTGAAAAGCATCAGCCCTAAGCCCTGCTGAATAGGATTGAGGTCACCATGCTCATCCTCACAGCTGCAGAACTTCTGATCCAAGACCAAAAGCCTCACCTTTATCTTCAAATTCTTTCACAATGTCTTTCATCATCTCATGGTAGAAGGATTCCCCTCTCTCTATGATTGTGATGTCCAAACARTTGTAGATTTTCTGGAACTCTTAAGGGAAAAAGAACATAATACTAACATTAAAGGCACACAGTGGGAACCAGTGGCATGTTTAGCAGTGGGCACAGCAAGACCCAAAAAGCATTATCCATTTCTTGGTCAAGGCATCAGACTAGGACTCAGGAGACAAAAGGATTTAGCTGCAAGTCTCCACTTAAGACAGCCCAGTACTTTSGTTGTACTGGTTCTTTGCTTTCAGCTGCTCTTAGCAGTGGAAGTGATTTTCAAGGGAAAACAGAAGGGTGTGCTCAGCCATAAAGTGAGGAAAGCCCCACTGTTGTRCAGCTGAGACATGATTCCAGATGCGTGAAGTCACCTCTGCGTGACACGTCACAGATGAGATTCCAGGCTTTAATGAAGTCAGGGTTTTTGCTCTGCAGCAGCACCACACATTGGTAAGCTCGCTTCTTAAACTCCTCCTCTGTGTCAAACCTCTGCTTGGATTCCTGCAGGGAAACACATGGAAAAGCACTGCTTTCTSCCCTGAAACAAACCACCACACAGAACAGGCTCTCCAAGTATGCTCATCCCAGACAGAAAGGYTGTGTGTGTGCTTACAATAGCCTTTGATCATGCCCCATACAGACAGTTCAATACCAGATACCACAATTCATCACSCCATGGCTGGTTATTACAATAATCTACCAACAGTGACTTCATTCTTTCATTTCCCCAAAACTACACTGCAATTTGTAAAGCTTCTCAATCTGCTTTGCTACACATACCTTGTAAAAAGCTTGGAGATCCCCAATGGGAGGAGAAACACTTAAGTAATCTGGAAAYTTGTCCTGGAGGTGAGCAATAAGCATTCCAAAYTGGGTGCCCCAATCTCCTAAATGGTTCAACCTTGGAGCAATTGAAGAGGACAATATTAATGATCTCTTAAACATATGCTTTAAGATACACACATTTTTAAAATATATATGCTAAAAGAAACACACATAATACCAGAAACCCAGCYCAGACAAGCTCCCCAATTTCACTGCACTGAAGCTGCTGCTCACCTTGATTCCTAACGCTGCTACACTTCCTCTGCTTAGTATCTACTRCCCATAAAGGGTTATTTCCTTGTGCTTATTAACTAAGACCACTACAGAGCAGAASAGAGAGACAGGACTGCACAAACAGCCCAGCAAGCCCACCACACCCAGGCAGAGCCTCACCTGAGAACATCGTAACCCACGAACTCGAAGAGGCGGCACATGCTCTCCCCGATGATGGTGGAGCGCAGGTGGCCAACGTGCATCTCCTTTGCAATGTTGGGGGAGGAAAAATCCACCACCACCTTGGGCACAGAACCAAAGGAACACAGGAATAAAAGGCCATTCCCACACCCTCACGTGTTTGATCTGGGTTTTGTTAGGGGGGAGCAGTGGGAAGGAGAATCACCTCTGCTGACCCTCAGCAGGAACATCAGAGTGAGCATTGTGCAGCCCAGCTGAGGGTCAGGGATCACTCCCAGAGTGACCTGGGCACARCCCCCATCCCCAGGGAGCCCTGTCCCTCAGCCACCAGAGACCACAGCAAGTACAAGTGATCTACCCCATGGCCCCTGCTTCCTATGCCACATCCCACATACTCTGCTCTAACACCCTGCTGACATGGACATCTGCTCAGCACATCCCTTCAGGGGGGAATTTCAAAGATACTGCAGTCCAGAACATCTCCCCTGTAGCAAGATGGCTGTGTGCTTACTGCTGTACCTTYTTCCTTTTGCCAATAGCTGGTGGTTGAACTCCATTAATCAATAAACTGCTCAGCTGCTTCGACACAAAATCCTTTCTCAAGTGGACATTGATAAAACCTTTGCAGGAAAAAACAGCAGTGAGTGCTGGGGCTGCAGAAATGGCTCAGATTGTTTTTTGTTTCCTTCCCCCCTGGATTTGTGTTTTCATGCATCAAGCACAAGAGCACATGAAGTCAGCTTGACAAAACATTTTTCAGTCACAGGACAACAAAGCTGTCACTTGAAGACAATTTCTGTTCCCAGATTAGAAGAGCCTGTTCACATCACTACAGCCTTTACTGCAGGAGTCAGATGCTGCAAGCTACACCATTGACATATCTCCTCTTTGTACACTGTCACTCAAAAATCAATTTATAGAAGCAATTTTTTGTGAGAAAATAAGTAATTTGTTTYTTTCCAGAATGTAAAACCAAATCCTGCGTTATCTTTTATTAAAAATTAGTATCCTAAACCATCTATTTTTATCTGGATAATTTATGTTCATGGTATGACACTGTCTTACTTCTCCTGCTTCACAGAGCCAATGAACAAGCTCTAGCCCTAAAAGGGCAGTGCCATGGGATTTTTGTGTTTATGCTGAAGCCCTACGGAATATGAGTCCTTGTATTTTTCCCTGGGTCACAGGGACATAACAAATGCAGCCATTAATRACCTCCATGCTACTCCAGCTTCTCAGTTCTGAAAGGACAAGGTCTCCTCGCCATGCAAGCAACAGCAAGAAGGGCTGTCCATTTTTGCTGYGATTTCCTGACTGTGGCTTGATTCCCATCACCAATATTGAAAGAGGAAAAGCTGCTCCCTTAAGGATCAGTGGAAAAACTGCTAATTAAAGGGCTCATGATCATACCTGCCAATTCTAATACAGAAGTAGATTCCCTGTTGCTGCACAAGTCTGAGTGCTACAAAGCTCACCAAGATAGAAAAAGCTAATCCACTGTGAAACTGCAGTTTTAAAGCACAAAACAGTAGAACTCAACTCAGCTTCCTTCTCACAACAGAACTGCCCTTTTTGCTTTAAGATATACAAAGTGTGTAAAATGAAACTATCTTACCAGGACCAGCAATTTCRACCTTCTCAATGCATTCATTGGCAGGAATGTTTTTTACTATTCTCTCTGCGATTTCTCGTGGGCTAACCTTCTGCTCCCTGGTTTTGAGCAGTATCTGGAACACAACAAAGATCAAGGAAAATTCAGTCCTCTGAAACATTCCAGAGAGCAAAACAGACAGCACAGACACTGAAGCACTGAAACATCCTCATGGTCCTTCAGCTTCAGAGATGCACACAGAGACACMTCTCTAGCCAATTTTACAGATTAGATCAGTTCTCCACAGCACAAGCCTGRCTGGACCCAACATGTTCACCTCCTCCTGCTCAGAGCAGTCCCTATGTCAGAAGAAAATCTCCCAAGCTATTTTACAAAACCTGCTAAGTCTTTTGGCAAATTTGTGTTTTTCTAAGCTAGTAAAAGGGACAAACCCTTTAAAAATCAACACAGCTGGCACAGTCCTTCAGTGCTTCACAATCCTGTTGATCAGTCTCATGGGTGTCCTCAGCTCTGCCAGCACTGACATTTGAAGTTCTGAACTGTGCCTCCAGCAGATGCTGAGTGTGGTTTCAGAGCAGGTCTGTTTATTTATGATGAAACACAACCAAAGCAAACTGCCTTCAGTCCTGTCTTAGTCTCAAGCTTAATAAATAAATAAGTGAATAGATTAATAAGTGAATAAATAAATAAAATCCAACAACCCAAGCAAACAAAGATAATCCCAGCACTACCCAATTTTCTTCAAAGAGCATMAAAAAAACTGCTGTTAAAGTAGCTCTCCTTTTCCCTTGGAGACATGAGCAGCCCACTGTGAGGAACTCAAAGAACACAAGTTTACATACAATGATAGTATCAGAGTGGTTTGAGTTGGAACAGACCTTTGAAGATCACCCAGTCCAACTACACAACTTCCCTGTCCATTCCCAAAGCATCTTCTCACATAGCTTTCTGCAAATCTTACARAAACACCCTTTAGGAGGATTCTGTAAGCTAGCCCAACCCACCCCACGCCAAACACTACACTCATACTTGTATACAATGATCACAAGTATTTGTTTCTGAGCACATGATTTTCCATTATGTGTTTGAAAACAATCCCACTGAGGCCACAAAGATGATGTACCTCTTTGTCAACTCAGAATTTATACTCACTGCTTGTATTTCCTAATTTACAGTCTGCTCTAAAATGTATTTCTACTAAACTTTCAGTTTTCTGTTTAAACTGTCATACACAGGATTCTTACAAGATAGTAAAGGCCTAAAAAGGGCAAGAAAAGCAAACCTCAGTAGCTTTACTGTTACTCAAAGTGTAAACTACAGGAAAAATAAATGCAAACCCAGATTATGGGCATGTTACACCAGATTACAGGCAGGAACCATTCCAGAATACCACACTCCTGTTGGAGCTCCTGGCTGAAACTCCAAGCATTAATATGCTAATGAGCTCCCAGGAAAACAATAGGCATTTGTGAGAGTCCTTTCCACATCAGCAGCCTGCAGGGAGAGGCTGCTGCCTGGCACGTACCAGTGCTGCCCCAGTCAGGGCACTTCCCACTCTGCTGGCAGTCCCAGTGACCCTGACCCGAGATCCAGCTCTGCCTGGGGGACACCCTGTGAAGACCTGCACCACAGCCAAGCCCCTAAAAAGCCGACAAGAAAGTCCCCAAGTTGCTGCTCTCACCCTCTGGCTCTGCCATGCTGACACTCTGCCTGTGTGAGCACGGCCAAGCTCCAGCCTGCCTGCCCAGGGAACAAACTCCTCAGCCAAGGCCACACTAGGAACCCTTATTCACCAGCACAGCTGACAGCCTGGAACTCGAACCCTGGCTGGAGGGGGACTGTTCAGACACCCAGTTATGKGAGCCACGTCGTGCTGGGAAGCCTGGACTGCTCGAGCATCCCGACCGCGAGTTAATTGGGGTAACGCGGCGGTCAGGAAGTGTCAGTGCAGTCACCCAGGGTGGCACCACAGTGACAACATGCTAATGAGACTGAGGGGAGACACGGGATCTGGGAGGGCAGTTCTGCCTGGCACTGCAGCCCAGAGCCTGCTGCCTGGCACGTATGGTGCCCCTGCTGCCCCAGCCACGCTCACTGCACGGGGACAACCTGGGACAGCAGAGCTCCACGAACGGCAGTGCAAGTTCAGTGTCAAAACTGCCAGTCCAATGGGTTAATAAGGGGGAATTGACAACAGGACGTGAATAAACGGCATTGTTTCTGTTTAGATTGCCAAATAAAAGTGTAATTACAAAGTGTCTACTTAGTCACCCAAAGGCATCAATGCACTGAAAGTTTGGGTGCTTCRGCACCCAAGCTAGAACACACTACTTTCTTTCTCCCACACCTCCTGAATTTACTTCAGCACAGTCCCAGCCCACTGAGCAGGCTGAGCAACTGCTGAAGTGTCTCTGATTCTATTTGGGTCCTCTTTGGTCAAACTCCCTGCACCCAGGGAATTAACAAGAGATGCTAAATAAAGGACTGAGCCAGAGGAGTATGAAGGGTAGCACCCAAGCAGCAATCCACACATGGCTGAGCTCTGAGAAGGCACTTCCTGAGCACACCCAGGCCTGACAATGCCCAGTGCCTTCTGCCTAGAGCTCAAGGAGGGCAGTTTGGGATGTAACACACAGGGATCCACACTCATCAGAGCACACAGGGCAGCACCTGGGCCCCTTTGCTCTGCCAYGTGTGTCTGTGGGCAGGAGGAAACCACAGCACCCACAGCAATGGGAGGTGTGAGCCAAGAGGGGCAGCTGGAGATGTCCCTTTGTCACCTGCCCTGTGAGAAAGGGGTATGTGCACACAAACATGTGGGGATATTACACTTTCCTGGCACTAGACAAGAGCAGCTAGAGGTATGCAGGTGTTTCTCAAGATTTTGCAATTCTCTAGAATCGTGATTTATTGTTTTGCTGTTTTCAGTTCCAAACATACAACTCGCTAATTGGTAGTTAATTGCACATCATTAGTAAATCGATGCAGCACTTAAATCCTGATTTGATTTAGATCCCATGAACCAAGCAGATTTTCTGTGCCACACACATTAACTCCCTCATACCAGGCACCTGAAGAGAGGTTTAAAGGCCAGCTCKGCAAAGGCCAATGCTTCCCTTAAAATGCTATTCATCACTCAACTCAATTCTCAGCCCAGAACAAGTCCCATATTGCAACTCTCACTGTGCTGTCTATCCTTTAGCTTCCAACAGACAAGACATCCCCATTTTTGCTTCTTTGTTGAGAATATTTACATCRTTTACCTGTGATATGCCCATGGCACTGTTACACTGGTAGTCCCCAAATTTGGGCTGCTGACTGGGTGTCACCACCAGAGGAGGGTTTTCTAAGTCTGGGTAGGCAGCCTGAATGGCAGCTCCAAAGATCTCCTGGAGACAGCTGTTGATATTAATCATGCTTTTGGTTGATTTACTTCTYTCCTCTTGAAGGCTCTGAAAAAGAAAACCACCAAAATCCAGAAGGCTGAATTCCCAACATCTGAGGAGCTGTTACATCCCRTTTTTTTCTCCTTAGCTGCCTGGCAAAGCACAGCTGACAGATTTGGCTGACACCTCCAGACACACGAGCAATGTATACAACATAAAAATCACACGATTCTCCTGCTGAATCTCCCAGCACAAACCTTCCCCTGACTGCAGGGCTGCCTTACTTCTCACACCTGTGCTGGTGAGCCTGGGACAGACCTCAGCTGGGCCACCTGGTTGAAAACTGCCCCAGACATGACCATGTGGGCTTACTGACCTATTGACATCTTCCATAAAACAGGTTTCTGTTTAAGGAACCAAGAAATATCTGATGTGCCATCAGTTAAGGTGTCATAATACAGAGCTGTCACACATCAGAGCTGTAACAAACTCACACCATTTATTTAGCTTGTCCTAAAGACAACAAAAAAACCCCACAAGGTCCAGCAATGATTTTTTATTCCCTTACCTTCTTTAGGAAGTTTAGCCGGTACTTGAGTTTTGCGTTTTCGTCTCGCAGCCCTTCCAAACTCGGGGAGACTCCCAAGCACCCCAAGTTCTTCAGACGCTCAATTTCTGCACTTAACAACTTGATCTCGTTTTCCTGAAAAGAAAATTGAGTTGTCACACAGTAATTCCTGGAGGACAGGAGGTGAGGAGCTGCAAGATCTCAGGCACAGTGCTAGTTTGCCTTGTAAAGGTAACAGCAATGACATGTAAGCTGAATAAGTCAAACAATATTTGAAGATTGTTTCCTATGTGAAAAACAAGAATTCTGAAATACTCTTTAAAAAAAAAATAGTCTCACTAATATCAAGACGGAAGTACCAGAAAGACAACAGGCCATGCTAATGAMATATTTCCCAAATAAGCACTTTCTCCAGCTTTAACAAAGATAACAAATTATTTGACTCAAAATTCCATTTAGCCTGTTGCACCATCTCACAGGCCACAGCTTCAGAGGAGGAAAGACAAGCTCAAACCCCACCCAGAGACAGGAATGCCAGAAGTAGTGTGCTGCTCCACAGGGGCATTTCTGCAGGGTGCACTCAYTTCCACCGGGCCACACAACCTTTCCTGCTCTGTCCAGGAAGGAAATGTATGTCTYCTCCCTTAAAACTGACACAAGGCATTCAGGAGCACTTGGGAATTTAAGGAGGGCCTCTATGTTCCAAACACACTTCCCTGTGTCCCACCAGACTTCACAGCCCCAACTCAGACCAATTTGTCAGCAGCAAAAAGGTTTGAAGCTGCTGCAAGGAGCAGGAATCTTCCTCACCCCACACCCTAAAGAAATCAAACAGCTGAAGCTCCATCTCTGTTGTCCATCTCTTGTCCTTCCCATAACAGGCTTTGTGCCCTGAGCCACAAAGCTGGCTCTGACACAGAATCCTGGAGGCTACTGAAGGTTTGAGGGCCTTGGTGCTGCTATGGAGGGAGGCAGTGAGCACTGCTCACCCTGGCTTGTCACCCCCTTGGCTCCCTCAGCCAGGCTTTCCTCTGCCAGCATTTCCACAGCAGGATGCAGCTCAGGCTATTATTGTAGGCCACCAAACCTTATCAAAAAGGGCTCATTTACTTTGCTGTTCTTCAAACAATCAGACTATTTATTAAGGAAAAAAATTGGGCCTTTGAATCTCTTGGTCTTGTATGTCCACCTGAACCAGCTCCCAGGAATGCTGCTGTAACTAATTGCACATGCTCAAAAACCTAGGCTGAGGCAAAACAATCTTAAGATTGGCCTATTTGTGGGCCAAGCTGAAAATCAGTACTTTGAGGTCATTCTTCAGTTGTGCTTCAGTTTATGGCACACTTCTGTTACCTCAAGGTCACCTCTGCTACACAGGAGGACAATGCTGCTTCCTGCAGTTTGGATGTGAAGAAAMAGGACTTTGAGAAAAAAACCCAAACCTATATCAAATTCTCTGGTTTGGCATTTACACGACTAAAATCACTGAACAGCACAGCTGTACTTTATAAGCAACTCACTTCAAAYAGTCCCATTTCAGCTTTTCTTTTCAAAACCCAAGGCAGATGTCCCAAAAATCAGTTTTTCTCTCATTTACACACATACATAAACCTTCCCCATAAGCAACAGCAAATAGATTTGTTTATTTTCAACTTTTCTTCCTGGCCTGATCTGGTAGCATTTCACATAATATATAGACCCATTTGTAAATTCTGCTATACTTAAAGAYAAAAAACAGCAAAAGAGATTTCACTGTATTTTCATAGCTGTGTCACTSTAAGTTTCAGTGCCATTATTGCTATAAACATCAGAGCAGTGACATACACAACTCATCCCCCAAGCCTACAATGTGCTTTAAACATAAGTGCAAAGGTATCTTCAGCCCCTAATATCACATAATCTGTAAATTCTGTGTCCACCTAGTACTATCTTCCCTCTAAGTCACCAGCTTCAGGACAGGCCTCCAAGRCCCCAAGGAGAGTTCTGCATCGAAGGCAAACATTCTCCAGAACCAGAAAATCACGTTCTACTTTTGAAACTAAAATCCCTGCATGTCCAAGACAACAAACAGCTCACAAGTATTCTTCCTGCATTAAAAGATTCTCCCCAAGCTATAACTGGGATATTTCAGTACCACTGACAAGCTTTACCAAAAAGGAATCTGAGCTGGATTTTCCAACATAATCACAAACACCTCTGTCCACCCAAGGGAGGACTCACAGGAGGTGACATGACCAGTAACCTACTGGAGCTTCTTTCCATACTGTTACACTGCAGGTGAAGACAAGGAAAGAGGTTTATCCATGTGCATGCTCAGAAGCCAGAACCACAGTGCCCAAATCACCCACCCCTGGGCAGACATCTGGCCCAAAGAGCTCTTTTACAGGGTGACTGTAATCACTTGGATTTGGCCAGGAGATAAAAACCTCTAAAATACTGCCACAGCTCAACAAGTCTCATCTACTTTTTCCCCTTTTACTTTTTTCCTTTTACTCTTTTCTTTTACTTTTTTTGATGACTGCATCAAACCAGCAAATTCCTAGCACCGGCACCTGGAGGCATTCAGGATGGCCCCATCTCAGATGTGGCCAAGCCCAGACTGTCACCCCAGACTGTCACATTTGTCTCTCCTGTTTAGTGCTCCCCTTCTTCAGGCATTTCCAGCAGCAGTCCTTAYGTTGTTACTCGAGTGTGAACTGAGAGCAAAAGGTTTCACCATGGTGGCCCAGCTGCCTACCCCAGTGCTGSTGCCATTTCAGTCTCCCTTTTATTGTGCTCATCAACAGCTTACACAGATGATGAAATGAACTTTTCATTCAAGAGGACCCAGCAGAAAAGCCTGAACTCAGCAATGCTTACAGTGGGCTCCAGAATTGATGGGGCTGAGATCCCAGCAGCTGAGCACAGCTTTCATCTCCAGACTGGCAATGGGGCACCCTTCTGGGAACATCACTCAGCACTCTCCTCTCTCTGGAGGGCAGTGACAGGAGACAGGAAAACAAAATGCAGCTGTGTCAGGGGAAGTTCAGACTAGCTCAGAAAGGTTCTTCACTGGGAGGGTGCTGGTGCACTGAAACAGCTCTCCTGGGAAGTGGTTGTGGCACTAACCCKGTCAGGTTTCAAGGAGCATCTGAAATATGCTCTTAACAATATGGTTTAGTTTTAGGTTGTCCTGTGAGGGGTGGGGAGGTGGACTTGGTGATCCATGGGTCTCTTCCAACTGGAGGTATRCCATGAGTCTGTGACCCCCACACCCATAACCTTGTTGCTGAGCTTGCCTGGAAAAAAGGTCTTCAGATGTTTACATCAGAAATGCCTCTTACCACAGCCCCCTGTGATAAAGTTAATTCTCTAGCAAAGATCTGTGAATGCTAGATATTATTGAAAGGATACAAATGCTACATTCTTCCTAAAAAACAAACTACTCTACAAAACTACAGCTAAACCTTGTAACAACTCCTCTCTCATGGTACCATCCAAGTGAGGAAGGGAGACAAGGCCAATACATCTCTGATCTAAAAGATGTGTGACTGAGAAAAGGAAGGGAAAAGCTGCTGCTCAGGTCAGTAAGTGTCACCTTCTGGTTTATTCTACCTGCACTTCTAGCACAACTTGTCAGTAAAGGGTCATACCTGATGACCACCTCATGAAGAGCTGTGGGAATTACATGAGGCCATGCTGACATCTCCAAGGGCTCTTTGCTCAGCTCAGTACTAGAAATCTTCCCCTCACCTGTGAACACAAAAAAACTACAGCTTTTTCAAAGGACCAAAATCATCCTTACATTTTCCCTTAGCACATAAGACTGTCTTCCAAGAACCCTAACTGAGCAGGTGGGTAACAGGAAATTTGCACAGGCTTCTGTCTCTGAGCTTTAATATGACAGAGCTTTTCTCCATCAAAAGAAAAAAATCATAAAGGAGAGAAAACGGCCTGAGAGAGCATGGCAAAGGGAGCAAAACACCGCTCTTCCTTCCTCTCCTTGCCTCCTGCTCAGTTTTATCTCTACTCCTACTCTGCCAAGCCCTGCTGAGCCGGCTGAGCACACATGGCTTGCTCTTTGTTGGGTTATGTTCCTGCAGGCTGGCTCCCCACAGGCTCCAGGGCATGCTGCAGCTGCAAACAGGGAGCATGTGGCTGGGAGTGACAGGCAGAGTGAGGCTCAGTAACTCTGCACGGCCTCAAGGAGTTGGAGCTGAACACTCCTGCTCCCTCCTGCTCTGCTTCCAGTGCCTGGAACCTGCTTAGGGACTACTGACCAAACAGCAGTGACAGCAAAGGGAGAGCCACCTTGCCAGAATGCCTGAGATGTCCTTCCTCTCCTAGCAGCAACAAAGGARAAAGGGAAAATCAAAGGCAAGAAGGAGCTGCAGAGATTCAACCGCCAGATTTATTATCTCAGTGCATGTCATGTAYTTAAGTTGTGAGCAGGAAACATACTCAAAATTTGCTCAAGAGCACACAAGTAYGGCAGGCAAAAACCCAAAGGCCAAAGTCCAGGAGCTCTCAGCGGGATGCTCCTGGGGCAATGGGCAAGGTGCGAGAAGTGACCCTGGAGGAGTCAAAGCTTTCCTGAAGCTGCCTCTGCACTCTACTGTCAGTACCGGTCATGGACTAGGACAGAGGCCTGGGAACGGCGGCGGCCATCGACACCTGCAGTTCTGTCCTGGCAGTTCTATTTTTTATTACTATGGTCACTGAAAAGACAGAGGTGTCACCACCTTTCCGCAGCCTAAGCACCCTGTGGCTGCAGCAAGCTGCTCACCAGCGTGCTAGCACACAGGATCGCATCCCTCCCCGGCTGCCCAGGGCTCCCGGACCCRCCGGGTGACCCCTGCCCGGCCAGAGCACGCCCCACACGGCACCGGGGCGGTGACACCCGGTTCCGCTGACGGCTCGGGAAGCTTTTACGGAACGCGGCCGCGATCCCGCCCTGGGTGTGAGACGGGGCAGCAATGGAGCCSTGCCCTCGGTCCGGCACGGACGGGAGCAGCCCAGGAAGCGCTTCAGCCCTGCCCGCTCTCCGCCTTCCCTTCCCAGACAGACCTCCCGGTCCCGCGGGGCCCAGCCACCCGCCCGGGGCTGCCGGCACTGCGCGGGCTTCGGTACCGGGGAGCGCTTCTGGGGCTCGCCCGCCACCTGCGCCCCGCGGCTGTGCCGGTCAGGGCTGTCCCGGTCCGTGCGGTGCCGTGCCCGGCTGTCCTGTCCTGTCCCGTCCCGCCCGGCCCGGCCCGGCCCGGCCCCGCACCTGCCGCGCCAGCCTCGCCGCGGACTGCGCCACGCGCGCCTCCATCCTCGGGCGGCCGGAACCGGGACCGGCAACGCGGGAACCGGAAAGCGGCCGGAGCGGCGCGGCCGCGGCTGCAGCGCCCCCGGGCGGCGGGGAGGACCCCGGAGGGGCGGCGGGGCACGGCTGCCCTGGTAACGGGGACGACCTGGACACCTGCGGCGTGAGGGGAACGGGAAAGAGCGAAAGAGGGAGTGGAAAGGGGAAAGGGAAAGGGAAAGGGAAAGGGAAGAGCACCCCCACACCCTCCCACTCCGTGTCACCACCCAGCACTTTGAATTGTGTCCCCTGCCCAGCAGGTGGGTACAAAATGGGCACAGGGAATGTCCAGCAGGGAGGAAAACCAGCGAGTACCCGAGGGAACAGCCGGATTGTGTCAGGGAGGTTGAGGCCGGAGATAGGAACGGTTCTGGCTCCCCAGAGGGTGCTGGCACTGCCCGGGCTCCCCAGGGMATGGTCCCGGCCCGAGGCTGCCGGAGCTCCAGGAGCCTTTGGACACCAGGGCTGCCCAGGGGGGATTGCTGGGTGTCTGTGCAGGGATAGGGSCTGGGCTCCGYGATCCTTGTGYGTCCCTTCCAGCTCAGCATGTCCCWTGATTATATGAAATGTGTCCATTACAGCATCTCCTGTGACAAGACATGAAAAGCTATATGCTTCCAGCTGGCAACACAAGAGAACCCCAGTTTAGGTGCCAGGGGATGAGAAGATTCACTYGAGACAAAAAGCAAGAAGGCAGGTTTGTCCAGAAAGGTCACTTTATTGGAAAAACCTAAAATGGACTTTAAACCTGCAGCCCTCCTCCCACAGCAGTGGTTTCAATGGGCTCCCCACGTTACCTTAACAGACCCATTACAGACATGAGCTGTAGTACAAACGTTAAAAGTGCAAGTATTCTGAACTTCACACCTACTTTTATGACCTGGCAGGAAACACAAATGCTTCACAGCTCACAGAGAATTCGTTCACAGCACTTGGGAGTCCCAGCTGGCTCCCAGCATTCCCCACAGGGTACAAAATACATCACTCAGAGGAGAGTCCGATGCAGAACATCATAGAAGGTAGGGGTGAGGTTCCTTCAAATTTATTTTATTGCAGTAAAACCTCTAAAAGGTAGAGCTGTACAAAAAGTCTAAACAGCATTATTTAAGAATAACAGCACCTTACGCTGCATTTTGTTCTTATTTAAAATTCTATTTCCCAAAAATACATTCCTAAATATACAAACTATACAATCTTGTCACTTTAATGCTGGTTTCTGTGATGATATAACTTTAACCTAAAAATCTTCAAAACATCCACATACTGACAAAAGCTCTAATATACAAATGCCTTGGTACCTTCATAATACCACATAAATAACTTCAAAACCCAATCTGCATTTGTAGAATTGTCCAGAAAGCAAATACTTTATGGTGATCACACATCGTCCGCAGAGAGCGTTGGGATGTTTATTCTTGGCCGTGTGAAAAATGCCATTTTCTCTCTGAAAACAGATGATCAGTTGTTAATGCAACAGAAATCCTGCCAGAAATGTCCAGCATCCACAGAAGAATTTAYCCCACCAGCTGTCCCCACAGGGAGCAGACGTACAGCCTCTCACAACCTACACCTTTTATTTACTTATCAGATATGAGTTAAAGCCACAATACTGACACTAGCAAAAGCCATTTCAGAAAGGCTCAGGGCTTTTTCTTTTCTGGGTCTGTTACTTAGGGAAGCAAAGGGCTACTTCTATGTTACAGAATTTGTTGCCAGGTGGGGAATGACTTGGAGAATGCTGGTTGCTTTGATCATGTGCAGTGCTGCAACTAATTCCCCTGAGTCAGAYCTTATACTTGGATATGAAAATACAGAAGCTCTTATTTAGCAGAACAGTTAACTACTTCTGCAGAGATCAGTCTTCCTCATCAGTATCTCAGTCATCCACAGAGAAATCATGGTAGTAGTCAATTTTTCCTCCCCTTTACCTATGATTACCTGAATGACTGCACTTCCAGAGGCTCCTTTCGACTCTGCCCTCGCAGCCTGTGGACATCCTTGGCAGCAGCTCTCATCATTTTATCAGCCTTGAGCTCACACTTGTGTTCTGGATTTTGCACCTAAATGAATAATGGAGGAGGTTTGTTTGTGTTTCCAGGAGGAATTATCTTATCATAACTGACCTCCATTTCAGCTGCAGGGCTGAGGGGTCTGGAAACTGTTGACTCTGGAAGTCACAAGCCATAGAAGCTAAACTGCAGCTTGACAACTAACCATTCTAAGGGAGAGAGCTTTTTGTAAGGTGTCCTTCCTGCTTGTGGTAAGAATAATGGCTGCTGTCAGTTCTCTTTTGTATCTCCTGGATAGATCTTTTACAGCAGAAGATCAGCACACACAGCACCCCACAGAGCACCTCACACCAACTGCCTCCTACACCTGGTGCCAGCATGGCTTGGTGTCTGCCTGGTGCCAGCAGAGGTGCTGAGAAATYCCAGCAGCTGAGAAGGAGCCCTGTGCATGGGGGAGGGTGTGATGTAGAGTAAGGTAAGTGCCAACCACCACACACCACACCTCCTGCAGACTGGGGGCACACATTTGGCACAACAGATGGCATCTGTGACTTGTCGTATTCACACCTCTGCTAGGGCAGCAAATCTCTCTGCTGGTGAATGAAAGGGCTCAGGACTAACAGCTTGATAGAGCCGTATGTGGCAGACAGGAGTGACTAACAGTGCTCAGGCTTCATTTACTGACTGTCCAAAGTCCCCTGTTCCCAAAATTTCTCCACTGAGTGGAACGAAACCCCAAGGCAGGTATGACTTACTCGTTTTTCCACAAGCCTCAGCAGCAGTCGAAACCTCTCATCATCCTTCACCCACTGTGGCAACTCTTTTTCACCCTGACTTTGAGCTTGTTCCAGCTGTTCCTTCAGTTCCCTCAGCACTGAGATCTCCTGAACCAGCTGGTCGTGCCAGGTTTTGGAAGCCTGCAGGTCCAGCTCCAGGTCCAGCGAGGTGCGGATCAGGCGCTCTGTACCGAAGGCCTTGATTGAAGGCTGGGAGAGAAGGGGTGTGTGAGCACACAGAGGAGAACTGTCCCAACCACTCCCCCCACAAAGTGCCAAACACATTGTGAGACCCATCTTTCTAATGCTTCTCTTCACACACACCATCTCTATTGATCCTGCTTTCCAGTCTGTCTTGAGACATACCACAAACTCAAGGAATTCTTATAGATAAGTGTTTTCAATTCTGTGCTTCCACTCAAGTTCTCCCTTGGCAGCATTTCCAAATTGAAACAGTCTTGCTTGCACACCTTCCTCCTAAGTTTAATGTCTCATCTCCAGATGAATCCACAGTACTGCAGGAAAACCTGTGATTCCTTTTTCCAGTAACATATTGCCTTCTGCTAGTTTCAAACACAAGCTGTCCCAAGAAAACCATCTCMTTAGGAGATCAGTGTCAGTATCCTGGGGGAATTTTAGTGATTGCCATCACAATGGGCACAGGGGTTTATTTTGTGCCATGSCATCACTACAACAGGGTCACCTGAGACATCATTCTCATCTTTTCCAGCTCTTCAAATTTATTATAAATACATCAGAATCTCACAACAATAAACACAGCAAAACTGTCTGTGTGGTACTTCTCTGACAAGATGGAAAATACCAGGAACCATTTTCCTACGTTAAATGTTTTAATTGAGTTCTAACTTAAATGTTCCAGTCATAATCTGATATTTCAAAGAATCCTTGAGAGACTTCTCGCACACAAAGAAAAGGTTGTGAATGAAAGCATGTGGCAACTGACTTATGTTTGCAAATTTTTATTTCAAAATAGTTTTATGATTTTTGCACGTGTCTGTGTCAGAGGAAAATAAAAGTGGTGATGTTCTTACCCGTTTCACTCTGACACTTCGTCTCTCCATCGCATTCCGCACGAAGGGGGGCTTTTTGGACAGTGTGGAACTGTCACTATCACTGCGATTCAGCTGAAAAGGAAGGTGAAAACCACAAATCTTTCATGAAAGAAATATGAGCAGCGCATACAAACACTGCCAGCAAGACTAGAGGTTGTTGTAAGCAGAACTATGAAGTTTTATGAAAGGCAGACAGCTGTCACCCCAGTCTGAGTACACAACATGCACTGGCACAGCCAGACCCTGCCACAAGCCTTGAACTCTGTCCCTTTTTGGGAGCAGGCTGTGAGCAAAGAGAGACACTAAGTTAGGATATGACATGGTGGGACTGCCCCACTGCTCTTCTCCTGTGCAAGTAACTAGGCTGGGCAAAGCAGCCCAGAAAAATAAACGGTAAGTAGTAATAATAATAATAATAATATTATAATAAACAATTAATAATAATKATAACAATAATAATAATAAATTTCCTAGTATATATAAAGTATGGGATTATTTTATTAGAAATTTCTGCTTTCTCTAATCTGTGTTTTTCTATAACCTGTATTTTCAGCTTTTCAGCTAGTGGTGGAAGAGACAAGTTTACCTGAAAGCTCTCCCCCTGGGATTACCAGCTGAAGAGTTGCCATGTTACACACAGCCTGCCTTGTTTTTTGGTTGTCTGTAGACCCTTACAAAGAGCTCAGCTCAAGCAGGATTTAATTTTAATTCCCTTCTCAAAGCTGGGGGAGGAGGGGAAGAGGCACTGGGATCTGTATGTACTGGGACACAGCACCTGTAGCACTCCAGCACTGCAGAATGAGWAAGATTTGTTCCTCTGGAAGCACCAGCTGCTGAACCAGGGAGAACCCACACAGCAAATCTGGCCCAGCTGTATTAAAGGCTTGCCCACCTGGGACAGGTCATGTGTGGTAAAAGCCAGTGCTTGCTTGTTTGCCAATTCCACTTAAAAGATGAGATATTTATAGCTCATTCTGACCCTCAATTCAGGAAATAATTGTGAACAAACATTTCAAAGCAGGGGAAGTGACATCTGACCCAACACACGGCCTGTTCAGTTACCTTCATACAAGGCACACTGGTGACTTTCAGGCTTCCACAGTTTTTTTGCTGATATTATCAGGTACTTACCTTTCCATTTCTATCAAGGATTTATGTTCACCTCATGTCAAGTCAGGAGGACAGAGCTAACTGAGTTAGCACAGAACACTTCAAGCAGCAGGAAATTGTTTAATATGCAGCTTATTCATCACTGTTTTACAGCAGCCCTTCCAGGAAGGGCAGGGCATCTCAACAAGCTGCACGTGCCACAGATATATGTGCAGATATAGATCTGATAAATTTGTGCTTAATGCTGTTAGTTCCAAGGCCAGATACTGTCCAGGAGGTGAGGACAGAGCAACTTCTGAAGTCAGAGGGGGAGAGAAGAAAGCACTGTTGGGTTTCTGTCAGAAATACAGTGAGTGAAGACAAGCACTCAGAAGCTCAGGGTTTCACTCTCCTTACCCGGCACACGTACTGACTCTGTGGTCCTGGGGAAAATGTTTTGGAGCGGATGATGGTGCTGCCCCTGACAAACTGACTTTGGGGTGGATTTGCTGCTCTTTTGTCTTTTGGACGAACTACAGTCGAGGACTGTGCAAGGCTCTCTGTGTTGGTCTCTTTATCCACCTGAAAGACACACAGAGCAGTGTCAATGCCAGCTTTCCATGTGCCCAGGACACCCCCAGGGCTGTGTGACAGCCACCTGTGCCACGTCTGYGCTTGCTGCATTCAAACCCAGACATTCTTTAGCCCCTCTCATGCAGCATTCCCTGATGCTTCACTCCTGGAGCTCTGCTGCATGAACTGGATTGCTCCCTAAGGGCTCTGCATCCACTGACTGCTGTACAACACAGCTGATTCCAATGGGCTTTGCCTGTGCATCCACACATCACTGTGACCTGGCAATCCCACAGAGAGCAGGTAGGATTTTAAAGACCATTATCTTACTTGTTGTGCATCTGCAGCAAAGATCCAAACTGATGTACAGAGAGAGCTGTACACAGCACACCCCTGTTTGACTACAGCTATATTCAGAATTAAACAAGGCCAAAACCACTGTCACAATAATGAAAACAGTTTTCATGAGCAGCAAAGAGAAGGCATRAAAAGGTGCTGTACTAACTGTGGGACAAAATGGTCACACAGAGTTATTTACGAAGATTTCAGGCAGATAAACATTTAACCATCAATGGTAACTCAACTGCTGTAGCCTTGCTCAGCTCAGCAACAACCCAGTCAACTGAGCAATGGGAAGCTTAAATCATCTTTCTGTTCAAAAGGCCCTTGACTGTACCTTCACTGCTATCTCTGTGTGCAGTTGGGAATTCAGACTTTCTTCTGTATCCCATAGCGATTTTCCAGCACAGAATTCTTCCTCCTCCTCTGCTTCATTTTCACTGATCTCATCCTGTTCTTCCAGGTCAGCAACCTCTTCGTCTTGCCTGAAAAGAACAGCTCTGTTATTGAACTGGCCTGTTGTGGACAACAGAGAATACTCTGGTTCTGTCCTGTAAGCTGCTGGACAGAAACAMGTCCCCAAGGCAGCCAGGTGTACCTGACAGGCCCTGCAGCCACTGAGATTACACRAACACAGGCTTAGAAAGGAGACAAGCTGCACCAGAAGACCACATTACTGCCAAAATCTTCATCCTGATCTGGCTTCAAAAGAAGCAAGATGAGGGTTCAGCCATGTGGTCTGAGTTTAAGGCAAGTGCATCTTGAGGGGAGCTCTCTTAGTTAAAAAGTGTTACTGGACAAAATTGAAGCACTGTTTTAAAACCCTTTTCAGCTGCCTTGAACTCACAGCAGGCTTCTCCATCAATCCCATTGGTCAGGCTTGCTTTCTATTTCAAATGTTGGACTTCTCTAAGGAAATCTGAATCTGAACCATATAAAGAACAGCCACATTAAAATTCAAGCAAAGCCTTGCACCACAGAGGGGAGTTTTCAGGGCATCCATAGAAAACTGTAGAAATAACAAAATTAGCATAGTGCTACTGACAATTTTCAACATTTATCAGTTTTGTTCTCATTTTCTAAGCACAACCTCCAGAACAGAAGAAACAGGATTTTTCACCAAAACAGCAAAAGAAGAAGCCTCCCACAGCTCAGTATAATCTGCTTTTTCCTCTGCACCCAAATGCTCTGATAACTCCTCAACAAGAAGATGGTGGGATGGCACCTACCAGCTCTCTCCACTAGTTAAAGTGCTTCTGCTTTCCTCCAGTTTCTTCTCCACAGCTTCCAGTTCAACAGCTGTCTGYTCTAAGAGTGCTGAGACAGAGTCCTGAGGAGAGAAAGAGGATTTTGGTGAAGAAATGACTCTCAGAGAGTGCAGAGTGCCCAGCCTGTGTGGTGAGAAGAGCCCCAGAGCAGCTCAGTGCAGCCAGAGCTCAGAGGAGCTGGCCCAGCTCCCCCAGCATGTGCAGGTGTGCAGCTCCAGGCTGGGCACCCTCTGTGCCCTGCATGTGCCAACTCTGCCTTGACTTGCCCAGCCAGTTCATGGCAGCACTGCAGGAAGGCTGGAGCTCACACATCACTTACTCATCCCTCAGCTTCCTGAGCAGAGATTTCAGTAAGTGTTTAGCCCAGGACAAGGGCATATCTGGAATCAACAAGTTAATGATTTTGCTGCACTTAACAACACATTCAAGTTRTAAATATAAACACAGCAGCCTTCACTTCTCTATAGTAACAGCCACACAAATCCTCTTGCTAGTCCTGTTTAGAAGAGATCTGTTCAATTTAAGCAGCTGTTCTTACTGTTTTTTCAGTGCAGGGTACTTCAGAGTGGCTGTTTCCTTGTTTACTTTTCCTGTTTTGCTTCTGCTGATATTTATAACTAAGGAGGTTATACCAACGGGTTGATTTCTCTCCGGATCTGCATATTTCAGCAAGGCTAATTTGTGCTCCACCCTATTGAGAGCAAAAACACAGTTTTAGTGTAATACTAAAATGAACAGCTACCACACCAGTCAGAAAAAATCAGAGTGAAAATCTAGGACTTAATTTTGGCAAATTCAACAAAAAGAAAAATTGCCTGTTTATCCCTTTTCAACATCACTACTAATGCTTTATGTTTAATTATTTTTAGCATTGCCAAGGGCTTCCAATGTAAGTAGCAAGTGTTTCACTAGAGCTCCACTGTAACAGGAATCCAGAAGTACAAACAGTGCTACTGTAGGAGGGAGAAATTATAGMCAGAGCTTCAAAGAGAAAGGGAAAGGAACAGGATAGGATGACTCTCTTTCAAGAAATTTGCAAGGCTGACAAAAATCACTGCCCAAACCCAGATGTTTTAGCTTTGTATATCCTATTTCTCTTCATCTGCTTAGTCATTTTTAATACATTACATTTAGCACACAACCTGATGTATCCAAAACCAAAGCAATTGGTTCTCAATTGCAATACCATAAATGTTTCCAAAAGGAAGAAAACTAGTTAAGAGTTTGACATCAGATCATGAAGGAGAAATATCTAGTRGTCTGATAAGGTAGTTCTGTAACAAAGCATTTATCTCATAATTGTTTTTCCTGATGGAAATTGTCACTGCAAAGAACGCTGTGGGGGAGAGACCACATAGCTAAAGATTATCAGGAAGGCTTTCACAGAAATTGCCATACCTCAAGAGTGTAACATCGTTTTTAATTAAAAAGAGGAAACAAACACAGAGTTATTAAAACAGAGCTGGATACTCACCAAACATTCTTCAAGGTGAGACTTATCTACAGTGCAAACATCAACTCTTAAAGTCTTCTGGCGCAGCGCTGGGTAGGAGATGGAGACCCAGAAGAGCTCGTTGTACACCAGGCTGTCGGCAGCCTCCACGGGCCGCGTGCGGAACAGGCAGCTCGTGCTCTCCGAGCAGGGCAGCACGGCCACACGGATGCTCCTGTGGGACACACTGCACTCAGCTCTGCCCTCCCTGCACCTGTGCAGCTCCCAAAACCCCTCACTGAGAGTCAGCCTGCTGTCTGTGGAAACCCAGAGCACAGGGAATGTTTCTCTGTCTGCTCTGGGGTGCCCTGACCCCCAGGGCAGCACTGACTTTGACCCTCATCCATGGAGAAAGTTTCCCAGACTTCAAGATAGGCTAGAATCCACAARATACATTATAGAGAGCAGTGTAGGTGTATCACTTGGTGACAAATTTAGGTTTTGGGATTTTTAGTATGTTGTGGATGGAAGCAAGATGGAGGGCACAGGGTGTGGTCCTGGGTTTCTTCCTCATGCTTCTTCTTCCTCSTTCTTCATGGGTTTGGGTGGCATTTTATAATTGGGCAGAAAAGTCTGCATTGCAGGTTCTGTGGGATCAGTTATTGGGTTAAAAGGGAAAATAATCTASGTGYYRGTTCTTAATAGGACACTTTAGTCTTAAAAGACCTTGTAACAGGAGAYTGTTGGCCATTTTGTGCCTTCTAATGAAAAGCTGCCAAACTCACAGTAGTAAGACTGTTTTACTGATAAGAAATAACAAACACCTGAGTCCCAACATGAACTACTGTCTCAAGTGCCCTCAATCCAGACCCAGAGAAACCCACAACTGGTACCCCCACAGCTRTGCTTTCCTATTCTCTGGAGCTGCAGTCAACTGAGAAGAAAGGAACATCTCGTCACAGTRTCAGAGATGTGAGGTGGCAGGAGCTGCCACAGACTTCATCCTTCTGAACCTCATACTCAGACATCATGGGATCCTGTTTTACATGGTTGTTTACATCTGTGCAACCTGGCACACTGTTCACACCCTTCTGTGGGTAGGAACAGCAAAAATGAATCCAATTTTTRTCAGCTTATTCAGCACACAGCCGAGTTTAAAGACTTTGTGCTTGGAATGAGTCTAGCAGAAGCTGCACATTTTCCCAACTTTGTGAAGGTGTCCAGGGAGTTCTGCAGCAGGACAAACTCTCCCTCTTCACTCAATCCAGGTTCTCAAGGCACTGCTACAATTAAGAACCTCACCCTTTAAGGAAGAAACTGTCCCTTATTTCAGTCTACAGGTTTATTAGTTTGTAAGTGTCACCACATGATGTATGGRAACATTTCAGGAAAGGTAAATTTTTAAGCGTGTGAAAACTCATAAGCCAATCTCACTTTCATTCTCATTGGGATCCAACTCAAATATATCAAGTGTGTTTGTTTCACCCACTTACACTTTTTGATCTTGTTGTAACAGCAATGCTGGAACATTACTCAGCTGGATGACCAATATGGCAAATTGTTTATTTTTGTCATCATATCTGAATCAGAAACACACAGAAAAGCATTATTATTAGAGAATTCTGCCTTGGACTCTGTGGCTGAGTATTTCACTTAACAATACAAAAATTTTACAAACAAGACAACATTATAATGTGACCATGACTCGCCCACAGTTTAAAACAAAACCAGTTTCCTATGACGTCAAGTTTTGCTACCAGAACATCCAGAATATAGAACAGTCCAGAACATCCAGAACTTAAGGGTTCAGATACAATGGACTGTAGATTGGACCTAACACACATTGCTTTTCCTGAGGTCTAGTTAAATTGCTGCATTGCAGCTACAATTTTTTGAGAGGCCTTAATGGCTGCAATATGGAAAAGTTACAAGTGAAAAAAACTTGAAGTGCAACAGAGGATGTAAGGAGTAACCTTTTGCTTTGGATGACCATGACAAATGAGTTTGGTACTACTTCTTTTTCTCAAATCTCACATAACCTTCCAAAAAATCATTTAAGGAGGATGCCTCTGTGCCTGCCCTCCTACACCTGACCCACTACTGTGGGGTCCACATGAGGTCAGGGATGGTGACTGCCACTTATTCTCAGCAGTTTTCCCCACCCAAGCTGCCCCCTTAAGGATTCTGCAATCCAGCCAAAGGCTCTCTCCAGCCCAGCACTGCCAGTGCTCTTACTGCTGGTTTGACCCTCATACCACAATATCACCAGCTGATTTCCACTGAAATGAAAGAGGGCAACCAAGAACCTCCTGCAGTCAAGTGTAATTCTTAATTCCACTAAAAAATGGCATCAGTTAGTTAATACTAATAGGACATGAGAAGAAAACAGCACAGAAAGCACTATCCCATTTATCATCCTTYCCACTGGAAGGCAAATCCAGTACAATCTGTTGCACATACCTCATTGCAATTTGCACTTTGGCTGTTCCAGCTGCTTCTGCATCATCACTGTCAAACACCATCACTTCTGACACACACGGTCTGAAAGGAACCAACAACAATTAAGGATTTGATTTGCCTCTTATTGAAGTGTTTGCATTTAGGTGATACAAGATCTTTTCCCTTCCATTCAGTGGTTTGGTATATGGRTTTTGTAAAATTAGCAGCTAAAAGAAAGCCCATTTAAGAAGCAAGTGCAATCAGCCTTAGAGGTATGTATTACAGTGCTTATCAGCAGAAAGTCATATGTCTTCCCTCTTCACTGCCAAAAGAAAAAAAAAGCCACACAAAAGACTGCAAAAATAAGGCAGTGGGGGATTTTTAAAGGGTTCCCTTGACTGGTTTTTAGCAAAAACRGCTGACTGCCCAGCAAGAGAAATGTGACTTAACAACTGCAATCCTGTCCTGCATCATGACAGCAAAAATTCTCAACTTTTATTAGATTTAAGTAATTCCTTTGTTTCTTTAAGAAATCAAACTTTCTTAAGCACATTAAAAGTGACAGAGTACACTGACTGGCCTTGCTGGAAACAGCTATTCTGCATCATTTCCYTCCCAATGTATTCCTCCTCCCAAGTTTTATGCATTGAAAGTCCCCAAAACTACATTCATTGTCTAATTGCCTCAAGAGGCTGTGCTGTAGCACATGAAAACAGGATTAGCATTCTTCTCTTCTAAGTGTTTGCCATATTGCTGCTTAGCCCTCTCTTGCATTTTGTTACATTTCAGCTGCAGAGGGTGGCTCATCCCACCCCCACCACTTAGACAGGCACAAAATGACACTGTAGGCACCACAGGGGCTGGAGAGCTGATAACCCAAACAACACTAGCATCAGACATGTGAGTGTGCACGGGACGCCTCCCGTGACTGTCCCACTCCCCTCTCCACAGAGCTCCCTACCCCAGAAGGGACACAGGGCCCTGGGACACCCAACTCTGACTGCCTGGGCCCAGGAGATCAATTTACTGAAGCACTGCACTCCCTTGTCAAAGTGAATTGTGCTGTAAACATAAAAATTACTAATTTATCTAGAGAATTAATGAAGATCACTAATGAAAAGGGGGACTCTGAAATGAGTGATATTTCACCTCTACAGTTGTGTTTTGCAGCTAACAACCCTGTAATTCACCTGAATGCTAATAAAAGCAGTAGGAAAACCCACAGGAGATGCAGGTACCAAGATGATCAGTGCCTTCCAGGGAACATTTTGACAAAGCCCCCACAGACAATCCAGAAATCCAGCAAGAGCAGTGACTCCCAGCTGTGCCCTCAGTGGGAGAAGTCTTGTGGGCATCACATCCTGCTCTTGCTCCATGCACTTGGGAACTGCATCACATCCATCAGGCACTTCAAGGTGCTTCCTTAAACAYCCCAAAGTCCCCCCAAGCTGGCTGAGGGCTGTCACTGACTGAGAGGAGGGAGCTTTCCACCTACCAGATGGCTCCACTTGCCCCTGCCAAGGCAGCGCCCACAGCTGACCAGCACCTCCACAAACAGGCCAGCTGTTCAAACAGCTCTCTGTGAGCTTCCTTTCAGCTGCCTCTATGGGAAGCATAGGTCATTTTGATAATCAAATTCAACCTGCTCACAGTTTTTTCAGAAGTATTAAGAAACCTGAGATTGAGAACTTTAGCCATCAAATTACAAAGGTCATAATCAGCAGTATTRCAGCTGACTTTGGTGGAAACCTGAGTCATTGGCTTGTCCTGGAGAGAGATCTGATGTCTACCTTTGTACAGATGCCTCGTACACCCCGCTGTCTCCAGCAACAGATTCATCAGACACTGCAGCTGACACACCTGCCACYTTCAGAGCAGTCCCTCCAGCTGTGTTTATACCTAGGAAAGCACAGAGGAAAACCAAAAGCAGGTGTTACTGAAAACAAACTGGATAAGCAGCAGCTTTTCTTCTTATCCTCCCCTTGAATTGCATTTTTTTCCCCTGCCAGGTAYTGTTAAGCAACAGCACATTTCTGAAGACAGAGGGGACACAGGTAGGGCAGGCTGGACTCAAAGGTGGCATTGAAGTGAGAGAATGTGCCAAACTGSCCTGAAGAACAAAGAGTCCCAGGAAAACAGGAGGAATAGACTGTGTGGTGGAGGTGAGGAAGGGATTCATTGCACAGTGAGTGCCCATTTACTCCCTGGGCCCTGCAGCAGTGTGAGGGCTGAGATYACACAGGTGTGTTCCAGCTGCTTGCCCTGGCACCTCTCTGGGCACAGGTCCTTGCAGGAGATGCCAGGAGAAGCTTCCAAAGCCCTGGAAAGGCAGGGAGGTACCCCTGACATGATGAGCAAAAGTCAGAAGCAGCAAGACTTCTAAATTCTAGTGAACTTATAAATATGGACCAATAAACCAGCTCCTRCTGCAAGGCACCCTTAGGCAGGCAGCAACCATTCCAGAGAGCAGGGGCTGGGCAAGCACAGCTGAGCTGGCTCTGGCCAGGTATCCATCATGTGGAGCTGCATATCCCACCTGGAGAGCCCATACCAAGAGGGGAACAGCCAAAAAAACACCACCTAAATCCAAATGTTTGTGTACACAGGACAAAAGGCAGCTCCAGGAAGACCAAAAGATGAACATGGAGAGAGATTTATAGGATTCAAAAGAACAGTCATATGCAGGAATACAGGGGAAAGGAGACAGGGAAGAGAAACCAAAGAAGGTGAAGCAAGTTTTGCAGAGAGGTGTTATCTCACATAGATTTCTTGTGCTTCAAAGCAGGGAAAGATTCTCCCTGGAAACCTGCAAATTCTGCATCTTTCAGCATTTCAGTGGAGAGGAGCTGCAGCCCCTGGCAGAGTCTGGAGAGCTCCATCTGCCAATGTGGCTAACGAGTGCTGGGCTGTACCCAGCTCTTGGCTCTCCTCCTCAGGGATGTGGGAGACCTGCTCCAAGAGTGRGGAGGTGCCATGTGTCACCCTGGGAGCAGCTGGAGCCCACAGCAGCAGAGCAGTACACTCCTCTCCAACAGGCTTTTGTTTTTCACAAGTGATCCTTCTTTCCCACAGACTTAGACAAGCACATGCCCCCAAGCCAATACGTGGTTCCAATGCATGTTTTCTTTATTACAAAGCAAGTTTGGGTTCTGGTTGRTTTTCTGGGGTTTGAGTTTGTTTTTTCAGATTTTTTTTTATGTTGTTTTCTTCAAAGTCTCACAAAGCCACTTAAAGAATTAAATCCAGCTTTGAATAAACTGGTGGAAAAGTGTGCAAGGCTTATGGAATACCATAAGGACTTGTAAGGACATAAGGACTTGTAAGTCAACAGTAGAGGGTGCTACAGGTAACCCCAATCCTGTGCCATTTTGGGTCCATTTATCCATGGATTTTTTGACACCAAAAAATGGCATTTCTCATCTTGGTACTCCCATGGAGCCTCTGGACAGAAATAGAATGTCCAGAGCTTTTCCCCATAGGCCAATCCACAGGAATAGAAGTTAGCACCTGTAACACAATGTATCGGTCATTAACCGAAACCAAGGGATCCATTTGACACTGGCATTCCCAGTTTAATCCATCCTCCCTCCTGCCACCTGCCAGGACCAGGCTCCTGCAGTGCTGTGGATCACAGGCTGTGCTAGAGGTACATGGACAGGGTCAAAACATCTTTCCTCAATTCTCCTTCATATCTCCTAGTCCATGGTTTTAATAGRAAAATAACTTCTTCCCCATTGGCTGGCTTCCCAAATCTGATTCTTGGAGTTTTACACACCAACTCTGCTCTGGGAATCCCTTTCCATGGGACTGGCTCCCTGGGAAAGGCACTGCAGGTTGGCCACCACACACYACAGCTCTCTTTCTCCCTCAGTTCCCAATGCCATGGAGCCATTCCAACACAGAAAGCCTCCCCCAGCACCTCAGGGCCAAGGGGGTGAATACAGAAAGTGCATAACAGTGAAGYGAGCTCTGTACAGCAGGGTGCTACAGTGTAAAGCTGAATAAAGATGAATGGTTCCCTGACAACAATTCCAGCCACCCCTTTCCTTACTGGTTTTGCAAAAGACTTGGAAAGCTCAGMCTTTTCATGCAGCTAATTAACAAAAGTTTTGGACTTTGAGCTTCTAGCCTTAAGTCTCAGAAGAGATACCACACTAATAAGAAAGTTTATGGAAGAGTTCAGAACTGACTCAACTCTCCTCYGTTTTTCCAAGCAGGTGGATAACACTACCTGTGGTGTTTCATGGATTTTTTCACTCATATCAAGAATTTGAAGTTTGCTCTTCTCTTCCTGCAATGGGCCTTGAAGAGCCATGTCATGCACTGTCCTCACATCCAGACCATTGGATGTGAGGACACTGGACTCTGCCAGATCCCAGGTTTTACTATTAGCTTCCCCTAAATCACTCAGGTGTTCTTCAGGTGAGAAAGGCAACCTTATTTCAGTTTCAAAGCTAGAGGAGGTGCTGCTCTAGCAGAAGGCAGCAGCAAAGCCCTCAGATGTACTGCTCAGCTCTGCTTCCAGGACACGTGAGCGTGCTTTGCCCAGGGCTGACCACCCCAGAGCCAGCCCCTGCAGTTTGGGTTACACTGAGCCCCCACCCCCAAATGCCTCAGCAGTAGAATCTCATCTCRTTATTGCCCTGAAATAAACTACTTATGGTGATTATTTTGTCTGCTGACTGGCTAACAGCAGTAATCACTTAATCTGCTTAACACCTGAGCTTTCACTTTAACAGCCTTGGCAAATCTTGAAGAGCTAAAAAGGTTAAAACTAATCAGCATCCAGTTCTAATAAGAATAATTAGTGTTTCCTACTCAAATGCATAATACCTCTTGCTTGTAGGAAAATGGCAGCTCAAAGGGAAATTTGCACTTGTGTTTTTATTGTGTTTTAAATAGTGTCAGCCTTCTTAATGCAGAAGGTGGTGATAACATGGTACTGGTTCCCTTTATTCACACAGGCTGTTCAATAATCCCACGTAAAGCAGAAACAAACTGTACTGCTGGTTCACAGGACTGTAGCTTGCAAGTTTATATTGCCTTTAAAGCTCTTCCTCACTGCAGCTACAAATCCAATCCTTTCACTCAATCCTTGTTGGATTTAACCCAACTACAGTCACAAGGGCCTCAGACAGGCCCTAGCACTGTGCCCTGGCTGTGCCAAATGCTCCAACCCATCCATTCCAAAAAAGGATGAACCCTTCCCACCCACCAACAAGCCATATGCATATATGAGAACATCCACTATCTCTAAATGTCTTATTTTATCATGCTTACAATCTAAACACGTTTTTGTTGCTAAGAGACCAAAACAGCAGAATTCGAGCACAGCCTTGACATGTCTGCTCAGCTGAAATTAATAAATTCATTGCCACTGATTTACTGGGAACCAGAGCAGGATTTTATGCATACCAAGGTGGTGGGGAGGGATTATTATCACTATAATTTGTTAACTATTAGGCTAAATGGCTTTTCCAGCCCTCCTCAAAAGCTTGGTCAAAAACTTTGCATCAGTATGGCACTGTGTGTCTCCCAGACCCAAAGCAATACATGACATTCAGTGCCAAATCAAACCAGGAATCCCACCATGACCATCTATATTTGCACATGAAATCCCTGTGATTTGTACACACGCACCTGTGTACAATAAAAACACACCTAAATCAGTCTCCTGCAAGATTCATTAGATCAGTATTTTTGTGTACAAATTAAAACACCAACCCTCCCTCCCAAACAAGACAGAACACAGAGCTGAAAACATTTTTCAACATAAAGATAAGATGACAGACAGCTTCTGAAAACATTTGCTTCTCAGTGCTTTATGAACTACATTAAATATAAATGCATGCAGTGCATGCAAATCTTTTCTTACCATACCTTGACCTAGATGTTTATCTCCTGYTCGAGGCTCTTCCAGTCTACAGTTGCCACTCCCAGTGTTTAGGGTGAGTTCTGACAGATGTGCACTTATCTCTGCATCATCAAAATCCATATGGCTTGAAAAGGCATCACCAGTTAGGAGTGGGTCTATCACCAGTGGAGAGCAAGGTGGGGATGGAGAAGAGAGAGATGACCTTGGGGACAGTGATGTCATGGATTTGGGAGTACCAGACAAGGACCTCAGAGCCTGCATGCGACTCGTGCTATCTGCTTTTTGAGTTTTTGCTACTTCATTCTCATGAATAGTGGTGATACAGCCTGATGGCCTAAACCCAGTGGCTCCTTCTAAGAGCAAGTCAAGCTTGTTTTGATATTCTGAGTCCAACTGCTCCAGCTGCTCCAGGTGCTCGTAGTAGAGATCAGTGAAACTGGCTGAGGTGGACGAATCCTGGCTGGAGGTGGCAAGAGATCCTCTGCTGGATGCAAGAGAGCCAGGGCTGCTGCTCGAGGAGAGGGAAAGCATGCTGGTGGAGAGACTGAAGGAAACAAGTCAGAAAACCATGACACTGTATCTTGTGATTTCTCATGAAAGCACTGCAATGTCAGCACATCTCTCAGCCCACAGGTGCTGCTTTGTTAGCTCAGGCCACACGCATTAGTCCCCAGAGCAACCCAGAACCACAGTCTGCACAGCAGGAACACTGGGGCACTGCTCAGTGAAACAGTATCCATCATACACATTCTTCTACTCACCATCTCAGACTCCTGAGAGTCCTTGTTTAGCCAAAACAACTCTAATGAACAGTTTCAAACTAATTAAAATTAGCGCCATCCCCCTCCTCCCACATCTCTCTGGAAGGTATCTATGGCTCCTGTTAATCTCCAAAGCAGACTGCAAAAACCAGCAAGGCCCATGCAAGAAGATGAAGTTATTGCAATGAACTGTCTGACCATATGGAAATTTCCTTCCATTTGCCTCAGTCTTGGAGCTGCAGCCAAAAGGCAGTATCCCAGCTGCCTGGAACTGGCCCTCAGAGATCACAGGGGCCAGCAGTTCCCAGGAAGCTGGCAGGATTTATCCATGTGAAAGACTGCTACATGGAATCCAGGGCCAAGAGTGCAAGGGAAAAAGCTGGGGCTGGGCTGTGAAATCAATTCACATGGCTTATTTATCCCTAGGGTTCTAGGTTCAGAACATAACTGACAACAAAATTAATTTTAAGCAGGTGCTGAATAGAAGTCTGTTCAGATGAGAAAGTCCAGACACCACAGCACAGTTTTCTGCTCAGGAGACCCAGCAMGTATTCCAGTAGTGACTACAACATGTACCATCTCCAGAAATTCCATTTAAACCAAGACTCCTGCTCTGCATATTGAAGACCTTGGTTATTACTGACCCTCACTTCAGATGGGGATTAGCTATTGAAAAAATTCTGAATATGTATAAGTGCCTTATGTTGCCCCACTGAAAAACAGTGAGATATTAATAAGCCTAATAATCCYTTATTTATTATTTATAGGGTAAAAGCTGGAAGCTACATTTGTATAATTATGTCCATGACCTTATGAGAAAAARGCAAGTATGCTGTATTTAGTATAATTTTGGCAGAAAATGTCTTCTAACAGATGTGCACTGCAGCACATTTGCTCAAAAAAGCTTCTGATAGATGTTTTTGCATATTGGCAGTATATACACATCTGTTGAAGCCTAATGAMTTTACAGCTTTTCAGGGTACTTTACTATGAAAAGGGAGGGCTTTTAAATTAATCTTTTCCCTGTCAAAAAACTGGGCTCAATTTCCTTTTGTACATGCCCTTGAATGCCAGACATTTTGCATTATGGGGTTAATAACAAACACTTATTCTTATGAAGGAGCATGCCAAGAACACTGGGCACACGGTTAGGAAGAAATTAGTTTCACATGCTTCTTGGTCACCTCAAAAGATCCCTAATCAGCTAGGTGAAATGAAAATATGATGCATTTCCACTGCATAAAAGCCTCACAGATAGCTATTCTCCATGCTGGCTTATTTACATGTCAGTCTTGCACTATGATTTCTTTCCAGTCTTTTCGGTGTCATCTTCACAAAATGAAACAGAATCCAAGTGGAGCAGAAGCTACAAACAGAGTAAATTCAGTACACACTGGTAGGAAAAAACCTCAACCAAACAAAAACCCCACCAAACTTTCTTGCTACCAGAATGATAAAAATATACTTTTAGCAAAATGATTTGGCCTTGGTGCCTGCAAGTCATGCATTAGGAAATAGCAATCCTGTGCTCTTCCAAAATTACAGCCTGAACTAGAAGCCATTCTTTACACCATATGAACCACAACAGATTTGGGAATATCTCTATATATTGTCCACATTGCAAGCCACAGCACACTTGGAATTAGAGAAATATGATCACTCATCCATTGATGTGTAATTTCATTAGTGAGATTCACTCCACTTGCTGTCAAGCTGTCTTTAACATACTTTATTCATGTAATACTTCAGTGATTCAAACTTTAGTGAATAAATCTCAGCTATCTCTGGTCACCTGAATATTACTGAAATAGAAGGGACTGTGCAAAGTCCTGCTGTGAGACAGAGGCATCACCAGGAGGTTGAAAAGCACCCATCTAAACTGACCTACAATCCCACGGCTTCTCCTTCCCCTGACTACACAGGGGTCTGAGGTCATTCCTGGACTGAAAGGCCTTTCAGCCCTCAGCTGGGAGCTGGGATTGTCAGCAGAGAAAGGCAGTGGCACCATGTGCAGCAAAAGCAGCCCCAGGTGCTGCAAAGGGTCACCTACCTCTTGAGCTGGGTGTGCAGCACGGCCACCAGGCGCGTGGTTTCCTCCAGCTCTCGGACAAGCTGATTTCTTTTGCTGTTCAACTTCAATCTAAGAGAAGATCAAACAAAAAGACAAGCTAAAGCAGCATTTAATATTTTAAATAAGGAGTAACAGAAAAATCTACTTTTTTTGCTATGAAATACTACAAAAGTTGATAGGAATACCCAGRACAGAATTTGGTCAAGATGTGTAAGTGTTTACCAACTTTAGAAAATTTTAAAATGAAGAACTGAGTCCTGAAAACATTCACAGCAACACAAAATAATTACAGCTGGTACCATGGAAGTTATTGTTTCTAGGATCAGGCCTCTGGGCAGAGAGCTGGGCAGATTTTACTCACTATACATTATTGCATTCCTATAGTTACTGTGCTAATAAAAGTATAAGTGTCTTCAATTCCTTCCACTAAAGTCCATGGATGATTAAGRGTTACTTGATTTAGTTATTAACCATCTCATTACAGCTTTACATTATTGGCTTTAGCAGTATCTCAGCTTTATTTCCCACTTGAACTAGTYTGAGACACACACATGTGCACGTGGRTGCTCACACCCTAACTGAACAGGCCTCTGGACACAAAATCCTTCCCTATGCCTGTGTTGTGTCTTGGCACTCTAGAATGTGATCATATCCCTAAAAATCCCAAATGAAGGGGTTCACCTTAGGGCAAGACCAGAACTATTTGTCAAACCACAGATATTTCAGGCAGGTAAAAGTCTCATGGTCAAGACATTTACATTTTTTCCAGCATGATAAAACCATGAAAAGCCAATGTAGAAAATTGGTGTCAGCTGGACAATGACCATGTAGAAGAAATGAAAATATGAAGCCAAAGAGAGAGTGAATGCAGTGTGCCTATTCCATATATGTTCAAGAGACTGCAGCTACCAGAAACACTGCTGAGCCACCCTCATTAATGCATCCAGACTGTAAAACACCTGTAGGCAATGCCTCATGCAGTATTCATCCTCACTGTACATTCCCCTGAGATCTCCCCCTGCAACACAGGTAAAATTAGGGAAGAAAGTTGGCATTTTTTTCAGCTAGTTTAGATTCACAGGATATTCCCTGCAAGCCCCACAGCCCTGTCAAATACCAGATCCTACAGGAATCACATACAAGGATGCTCAGAACAAACAGCAAATTTAAGAAATTTAAAATTCCATCTGCTGACATTTACCAAAGCCCAGACTGCACAGCAAGTGTAGAAGCTGCTGTGAGGTGCTGGCTGCATACAGAAATGTTACACTACACCAACACTACACTGGGCTATTTTGAGCACTCTTTACATTGCCATAAAGGATCCATTGTAGGAACAGCAACCTTTCCCCAGTGGCACAGGAAGCCTTGCAGATGGGCTGCTTGGGAGATGAGTTCAGAAGCTCTCTGAGCAGAGTGTGCKGGGAATGTGAGGGCACTGCTGTGGGCACTCAGCCAGGGGATGCTGGTGCTTGCTCCCAGTTACCTCTTGTCCAAAAAGGCCCTGCCCTGTGCCCACTAACCCACCTCTCAGTGAGAGCTTTGCTCTGAGTGTCTCTAGCAGCCTGAAGGTCCTCCTCTAGGCGCCTCCTCTCTGTCTCCAGTCTCTCCACCTCTCCTCGAGTCCATTTTCTGGGGCTGATAAATCGCATTTCTTTCAAGAGCTCCTCCTTCTCATTAATCAGGATCAGACGGTCCCGCTCAGAGTCCAGCACRCCAGGCCAGGCCTCGCTGTCAAGCTTAGCCAGCTGGATTTTCAGRTTTGCTATTCTGCAGGGGGGAAAAAAATGCAGTTATTCCCTGAGGAGTGCCTGACCTCCTGCTCCAGACACGCAGAGGTGCACCATGACCAACCACATCTTCCAGAGCCCTGAGGAAGGCTCTCAGTCCAGGACAAGCATCCTCATGTCCCCCTGACCAGAATGGTGCCAAGTGCTGGGATGTAGACATGCAGAATGGGATTTTAACTCACATTTGTTCACAATGGAAAATGAACTTTCTGGCTAATATGCAGTGTCCATCAATCAGGGAATAATGCAACAAAAATTCTGGACGTCAGAAAAGGTGATCAGATATAGTATAGGTGTTTCATATGCATAACAGCTGTGACCTCAGAGTAGTTTGTGTGGAGGGTATGATGTGATAATTACCTACTCTTTAATCATTTTTATGGAAATAACTGTGTTCTCCCCATGTACAATTCAGATAAAGATCAGTGGTTAGTCAAAAGCTTAGAAACTCTTTGTCTTTACAATGAGGAAGTGGATCACATCTCCATGTTGCTACTGCAAGAATCCACCTGTTGATTCAACAGTAAGCACTCTGGACACTTTAAGGAGCTACTTCTGGTACAATCTGCACTTGAGGATGTGAGGAGTTGGAGAGGCAATGAGATCCTACCAAAATCCAGAGCTGCTTATCTGCATCAGAATCAAAGCCTATTTTCACTAGAGGTATCATTCCAGATTTCAGGTGTAAGCCTGTATCACCAGTCCTTGAGCACCACATCAGCTCAGGGAGGAAGACAATGATTAAAAGCAGCAGCAATACAGATGTAGAATTTAGCAAGAGCTTTGTCTGACAGAGGAGGAGAGCACAGCTTGTGGCAGGTRAGGAGGCTGCTCACTCCAAATACCTGCCTGTTCCCAATTTCCCAAATATCTGACCAGCTCAGTTAGGTCCACAAATGATCAGCTTTGCAATGCAACACACAGAGAGAAGCAGAAAACCAGCAGCAGGCCAGGATACAGAACCAAGGGCAGTAATGCCAGTCTTCCCAAAGGAAGCTGCTTCCTTTTTATTCACTAAACTGCAACTTCTCAAGACCTGACAGGCTGATCATGGTAATTTGATGAGAAACAACAGTACAGATAAATCTGAATTAGAATTACCAAGGATCTGTGTTTCTGAACTCACACAATCCAAAACATGAAGTGGGAAGCAGGGAATGGGAAGGACAGAATGGGCTGGGATGAAAAAAATTTTAAAAACTTAGAAGGAAAACAAGGAGAAAAGAGTATTTTGCAAGATATTTGCAAAAAAATTCACCTGACTGAACATCAGAGRGGCAAGGCATATGTGCCTCTTCATGTAAGGAAGTCAAGTTAATCCCTCACTTGGGTTTTGCAAATACATAAGAAATGGAAGTGACATGTAAAATGAATGTCCAATATGCTTTTCTCTTTGAAAAGGGCTTTGTGATCTGGTGACAAACTTACTGGACTTAAATCAGGCACAGCAAATAGTTGCAGGTACTGATGTGGATTMATCTCTGTAGAATTTGGTTTATGCTGCAGAAGTGCAGAGGATGGTGCGTGCTTCCCTCAGCAAAGCAGCACACAGGCAGGCTCAGAGCAAATTCAGTGCCAACCAGCAAAATCAAAGTGTGTGGAGTAAGCAGTAAGATGCAGATCTGGGCAGCAGCAGCTACAAGGCTTCTGAATGGCCTTGAAGAATAAAGCTTTGTCTTCCAAGCTCCAGAGGCCAAGAGGAACGTGAGCCCAAGAAAGCCTGTGAAGGATCAGGCTCACAGACACTGACCTGCYTCCACCACCACAGGAGACAGACATGAGATCACCCTTCTGAAGAGAAACATCACTTTCTATAAACYCATTTCCCACAGCAGGTTGCTTACTCTAATAAAGTTCCATAATTGATAGATATTCAGCTCAACTATTTTTAGGTYGTCTTAAGAGCTGTTTTGTTTTTGAGTGCCTGATTAAGTGCAATACTGTGCTCCAACGAAGAATTAAGTGGCATTAATTCATAATCCAAGAATTCCTCAGTGCATTTTGAAGGGATATGAGTCTAAGAGGATTGGCTGGCATAAATCTGATCACTTTTGGCATACATTTGCATGCATATGGCTTTTCCACTGGAATTTGTTCTCTATGCATTTCCGAGTCTAAAAGCTTTGTTAAACCAACCTCCAGTTTTTACCTTTGGTACATGATCATTATTTTCCTCCTTCTCAGTTAAAATGAGGTTTATTATTCTATTTTTCCAATGAAACAGCACCATCACAAAAGAAACACATTGCAGAAGGTCTGCACTTGGCTGAACACTCCAGCCCCTCAGCATTCACTGCCTGAGTCTGAACCAGTGCTGAGCCAGGCTGGGCTTGCAATGTTGGCCTCAGGTCACACCATCTTTCTGAATGGCCACCAGACTGAATATACACAACAGGAAGCTCAAGTTTTATTTAATTGCTCTCTTTCTACCTAGAAAAGGCAGTTWGATGATTTATTCATTGTCATAACAAGGCTCTTTTTTGTTAATTAGGGAAAGTTAGAACTTTCTATTATTATACAACACAGGCATAGCACATAACATTTTTAGTGTCTCCAGAGATTGTTCATAGCACATCCATCTCCACAGCAGCGTAAGATGAGTATCTATAACCAGTAATTAACAATCCTGTATCAGATAAGCTTCTGTTCTTAAGAAAAAAACCCCACAAACTAAGTGGGAGGTGTGGTTTAAAAACTGACCAGTCAAATACCCACCATTGTTGTAATGCTGCTAAATGTGACATTAAAGTGTTTCACTTTAGAAAATAAAAAAACATACTTCTAAAATCCCTGAGTTACCACCAGTCACACAGAACCCAAGCTGAAAGTTTAACTGCTGAAGAAATCAGAACAGTGCAGGGTGCAAGTGCTACACAAGTGAGTTACTGCTATGTGTCTGAAGTGGTACAGCAGAATTTAGTTGCATCTCTGATTACATTTATGCTGCAGCAGCTATCTCCTTGCTGAGATGTAGCAATGACAACCTTTTTGACATGATGCCATTCTCAGTTTTGAATATAATTAAGCCAAAGGTTTGTCACTGTAGCTGCCCTGTGTCTTTTTTTGGGTTTTATATTACCTGCTCTAGGGGTCTGCTGTCTGCCTGAGCTGGGACAGGAAAGGAATTAGTGGTGGGGAAGGGAACTGGGTCCTGGCAGTTCTGGTGTGGTGAAGTTCAGTCAGATATTCACCCACAGCTGAGCTTTTAGTCGGGTCCACAGCAGTGGTGCAAACACTGTCTGCCAGAGCCTTTCTAAAGCACCAGCCCCTTACAGATCTAGTAGTTCTAAATTAATTAATATAGGACCATCTTGATTTCAAACCTTAAGTTTTAGCTTTGCAGATACCACAGAGCTAATAAAACACATGTATTTCCATCACTTGGCTCCTTCACCGTTCGTGCGTGGGCAAAGTACTCAGTCTTCTATTGTGTTTTTGGAACATTTTAATGCTGCTGTGGGGACAGGAAACACTTCAAACATCACAAGGAAGAATTTTCACAGGAACAGAAGGTTCCTTGTGAGTCACTATATCCATAGTATTGTTCCAGCTTTAAACCAGTCGAGGTATTTGTTTCTGCAGCTCCTACTAAACACTGTGCCAAATCCATGATACTTTGATAGCTGGAGAACTTTCCATTTTAGCATCAACTATTTATGTCCACTTAGAGCCATCTTTCCTCATAAAAATGTGTTTTTAAACTTTGACAAAAACTTATAGATAACCTAAGAAAAATATGGGGTATGAGCAGCAAGTATTCTTTAACTGCAAGGTGTGTTGTATGCTCCTCATCACCACTTCAAATGAACCACTGTGCTGCCTTTATAAAGTTCTCTATCTTTATAAAGAGCATATTAAAAGAGCAGGCTTGTCATTATTCACTTGCCTCTCCTTGGAAAAGATATAGGATAAGGAAGAGTATTCCTCTTCAATCTGAATGCGTAAAATCAGTGTGAATTAAACTGAAGCCTTCAGCAAAGCTTAAAAGTAAAAGGCAATTTTAACACGCCAAATTAACCACTGCATCTGAAGGAATGGTATTTTTAATGTTGCTTTTAAAAGTCACTGAATCATCTGAATGTCAAGGTGGTTTGGCAAATCTTGGACTGGCAAAATAAACAGTTCTGATAAAATTGCTCCACCTAAGAAAAGAAATATAAATTTATGTCAGAAGCAGAACAGTTTTTGAAAACTGCCACAGAYACAGATCAGCTTTTATGTCACTGAGAAGCATGGCCTACTGGCCACTCCAGAACACCAAAATGAGAGCATTATGAGTAACCTCAGCTTGAAGGCTCTGGTTACTTCTAACCAGAGGCTGGAGAAAAAGCCTTCTCTTTGCATATATCCCAAGCACAGATTGTACCAAGCATCTGAACTTTGTCATTCTGGAGTTGCAAAGTCCCTCTAGAGCAGTTAAAAGTGAAGGTGGTCAYCACCAGCAATGGTTACATCACTGAACAAAGACTAGGCCAGCCAAAGTCTAAGCAATAGATCCTGGTGGTTTTTCATTTAACTGTGTAATTGTCTTAGCTATTATCTATTAAAAAGTAAATCCTGGAAAGCTTTTGCTTAAATTGGCCTGTTAAGTAGATGAAATATTTTTTAATCTATTCTTCATTCATTTGAGATCAGAGGGCAAAGGTGAAAACTTACATTCTTACAGATAAGCTCTGGAATTGCAGCACTGGCCATATTTTGATGTAAGGTGTTAACACAATATACATTTCTCCTTATCAAACTTAGGCACGCAAGCATTCATTCATTTCAAACAAGGTAAGGAGATGCCTTGCAGTACAGTCTCCTTATTAGGAATGGGGAAGCACTGGCAACAGGTAGCAGAACCACTTATGTCCCCATAGGTGTGGCCAGACTGAATTCTTTATGCATTAGTCAGGCCTTAGTAATTTCTAGGATGGTTATTTATTTCTTGAAAGATAACGCTGGCCCAAAAAGCCTATTGAGTCTGTGGCTCAAAAACAACCACATTACTTAGCAGCAATGCTGGGTTTCAGTCTGGTGGCACCTCTTCTAGTGAACCTTCTCCTCAGAATGAGCTGTGTGACAACCAAGGAGGGCAATGGGCCAAAGGATTACCTTCTCTTTGCCTCTTCATACTGCAGCCGCAGTCGCACCTTCTCGGCCAGCTGGTTACTGCTGCTGCCCACAAACTGAGACAAAAACACCACATCAGAACTCAGCAACCACTCCTCCTCTGATATTTCCTTGACACTGTTACAAGTGACACTTGATCTTAGTCATTTCCTACTTAAACCAATCATAACACAGGAACATGATGCACTTAAATACATTTTTCATTATTTCTTCATATACTTAAACCCCAACAAGATTAAAAGGCCCTTTCTGGCCTAGAAAGAAGAGAAAATCCACCACATCTGTCTTGGGTTTCTATGAACATACAAATACCTTTGCAATCTTCATCTTAAATGCTCTTTGCATCCTTAAGTGCTCCCCTGCAGTTTGGTTTGGATGACATCTTGCTTTGGCTGTTAAGTCTTAAAGACAAGGGACATCCCACCATGCCCAAACCTGCAGATCTTTACTAACATGTGTGGGTCTGACTGAAAGTGGCTGCAWACCTTTAAGTAAAGGCTCACAGGAGAGGCTCTGTGCTGTCCTGTGAGAAATAAGRTGTTCCCCCAGCACTGACTGAGGCCTTACCAAGGCTGGGACCAACCTAAAACTTCTGATCTCCTGGCATGTGTGGGATGAAGGTTTATGAACACTACAACTTTGGTGGCATCAAAACAGCTGCACATAAGCCGTTGTTGTCACTTGTAACCCAGTGAAARCCAATCTCTCTTAGGGGAAGAGTCCTCATTGGAGCTTAGCCCATACAGAGCTGCTCAATGTTTCTTGTCTYGTAAGTTATTGCTATAAAGAGCTAAAGGAGTGTTTGTATCACAAGAAGCTACACCTACATGCAAAATCAAACTTCCTTCCCTTTTATTGCTRCCTGGGTTGTTCTGATAGAGACAGTGTGGGGAAATATCAGGTTGCCCTTAGAGATACATTAACACTGCACACAGAAACAAAGCCACACTGCAGTTTAAACCAGAAGTTATGATTTCACAGAAACTTGTCCATGCTTGGAAACTCATGGTGAGGTAGCTCTACACACAGTTCAGAGGAATGTCTCCATTCTCACACATTACTCACATTTCCTGAAACATCTGTCTGGGAGCTGACATCCAGGTACTGCCGGGGTAGCAGAGGGCTGGAGCTTTCCGCAGACACACTGCTGGCCCACAGGTCTGACTGGGATCCTCTGTCATTCACAAAGCTGTCTTTTAACCTAGCTAAGCTCTAAAAAAAAAAAAAAAAAAAAAAAAAAAAAAAAAAAAAGATGAGGTGAGCTCATTTCTGCCCAAAGTATCTCAGCAGCTACATAACTTCAGCCTAACCCCATGACTCAGATCTGACCATGTCTGCTGTGCCCATTTAGACTGCACACTCGAGGTCAGGCATGGCTGGACTGCATTTTATATTTCTCATTTCCAGCATATGAAGAATTTCAGAGGCTGTGGTCCAACCCCAACACAAAACTAGTTTAATAAAAACCTAAATTACATATCTGAAATACAAAATACTTAAATTACTTCTCAGAAATTCAATCTCTTAGCAATGGTGACACAAAATACTATAAAGTCATCTTGTTTCAATACCTGAATGAGGTCCTGTTTTTCCTTCTCCCCTGATGTGATGGCCTTCTTGAGAGCTTTCATTTCACTTAAAATGGCTTGTGCCTCATCAAGTTTGTAGCCACCTTGAGTGTCAGACATTTTCATGTCAATTCTGTATAGACATTTAAAAAAAAGTAAGCTAACACTTAATAATATCCTGTTAATTGAATCATCCTAGATGCAAGTGTCTTGACATGGATTTTTAACAAAAAAACACTCGAAACTGTAAAAAGGACAACAGAAGGAACAAAAGACCCCACTCCCTACTGCCTAAGTTACTCCACTCAGCAGTACATGAAGCTTCAGAGCTCTGGTTTCAGCAATATCATCATCTCTTTGACTCCTTAGGGAGGACAAAGGTGCATACAGACCCCCAAAACAGTGTGTTAGGGCAGACTGCTGCTAGCTGCCTTGTTCCTAACCTAGAGAGGATCAGCTTAGCCATCTATGRGAATTACCTTCTTTTCAGTCATGTTTTCAAAAGCCAGGCACAGACTCACATGCACAGATGTATTTGCTTGCACACTTTAATTACAAGCCACTTCATCCTTCCCTTTCCTCAAAGGAATTCTACCAGGGTTGACCCTWATAATAAATATTTATCTGAAAGATGCCATATAGGGGGCCATTGAATAGTATGTATTGTATAGCTAAAAGATCTATGTATTGTATTGTGTGGCCTTGCCCCAATCCTGGTTGTTCTTGATGAGCTGCAGCTGTGATGTCCTTAACTGGGCAGCAGCTGTGGCTAGTAAAGATAACTGGGATAAAAGGGGGTGGGGGCAGTCAGGGAGAGCCTAGAAGGAGCCCTGACTGAGAGCAAGAACAACACTGAAGGTATGGGACTCTAGAAATAATAAGACAGCTGAGAGCTGTGGCAGCCTGAGAGCTGGGACAGAAACAACAGTAAGATAATAACAAGTGGTAACCCCGACGTGATAGAGATCAGGCAGCCTGAAAGCTGGGACAGACAAGACAGCCTGAGAGCTGTGGAAGATAGGACAGCCAAGAGCTGTGGCAGCCTGAGAGCTGTGGAAGAAGAGAGCATGGCTATTGAGTCAAGGAGCTGTGACAGTCAGGAGCTGTGTTAGAATATGGCCTTTGAATCAAGGAGCTGTGGGGAGGAACATAGCCTGCGAGTCATGGGAAATKTATGTATTGTACTTGAATATCTGTATAACTACCTGTCTCTGTAATTAAAAGAAAAGGGGGAAATATAGTATGTATTGTATAGATGGCCCTGCACCGTCCTGGTTGCTCTTGATGGGCTGCAGCTGTGATGCCCTTAATTGGGCAGCAGCTGTGGCTAGTCAAGATAACTGGGATAAGAGAGTTGGCCAGAGTCAGGGAGAGCCTTGGAGGAGCCCTGAAGAAGTCAGTGCTGTGAAGAGCTGCCCCCAAGAGAACACTGAGAGAAGGTACGGGACTCTTTAGAAATATGGTTACAACAATATGATTACAACAATGCCAGATGTTTATTCACACAAAGGYAAGCACCTGAAACTTTTCCTCCCCTTGCACTCCACCCCCAGTTTTTCCTCAGTGCCTTAAATCAGTGACTCTTATAATTAATATAATGAGCTRTAGTGTCATCCATGAGCAGTACTGAGTAAAACAGAATATCAGTTAACTGATGAGATCCTGGTTCAAAACCTTTTTGCCATGAAGTCAGTTCTAATGTGGTCAATCCCACACAGGCAGTGATTTGAGAAAACTCCCCCATGGCTGTGTACTGCTTTCAGCCTAAAGATACCATCAGCAGCATATTTCAGCTTGTTATTAGGCAGCTATTTATAAACGTAGTGGGGGATGCATTGCAAGCCAGAGATGTTCTGAAAAAAAAAGATCTTGAGAACACACTTACTTCTTCAGGGTTTGAAATCCATGCTCTTTGTACTGGAGCTCTTGCTTCATGTGAGCTACTTCTCTCTTGAGTTTATTAACCTGCAGCAAGGTGTCACATTTTTAGAATGCTGTTTTATATGAGTATTTAGGCACAGTGCWACCCATTCAGTTCAAAACTTATTCAGTGTATACAGTACTCTAAACAAAGTTTCCAGGCAATCAGCTCATGTCAGGAGCAGGAAAGAAGCCCTGACTGCCTCCTCATCAGGACTTTATCATTGGCAGGGCTTTATCCAGTAGCTGCTATCACACCTCTTAACAAGGGGCTCAAGGGAACTTCCAGCCATGTAAGTGGAAAAATTGAGAAAAATTCAAAAAAGAGAGCAATGACGCACACATCAACTTTGCTCAGAAATGTTTAAAACCTTCCCAGTCATTAAAAAAACTGCTGAGCATCAGGACAGGAGTTACCCTGCAGCACCTGAAGCCACCGTCCAAGCTCCCCAGAGAAAAGGCCCCACTGCACAAGTAACTCAGCAGGATGATAATCCATGTTGTAAATGCACTGACCCTACAGCCTGCTGTTTTATATTCCTCCACAGAGGCCACACTGACCTACTTTACTTTAGTCCTTTCTTCCTCCCAAACTGAGCTCTGCATGAGAGCACACCCTCCCCTGCTGCCAGCCTGCACTAAGCCCTGCACAGAACAGCTGCCAGTCCCTGGGGAGGACCCCAGCTCTCCAGCATGCAGCTCCACATCCCACAGCCATCCTGCACTGCCAGCTGCCAAGCCAGGCTGAAGTCTAAGAGGAAAGAAAAAAGCTGTTTTAAATTCCTAAGACTTCAACGTTAGAAAATTGTGATAAACGACCTCCTAAATTACAACATTAGCTCTCCCAACTGCTTTGGCATCTCCTTTCAGTATTTGCTATGAGGTCTGGAAATACACAAACATTACTCATGGCAAGCAAAGGTCCATTGGTACTACTCACCCTGGATTTTGTAGTAGCAATCTCTGCTTTGAGGATCTCGGGGTCATACTTGGAACTTGACGAGGAGCCAGAAAGCACTGGAACAAACACAGAGCCAGTTCAGCAGCTCTGCCTTCCTCCCTACACTTCTACCAGCCCCACCACTGACAGAGACCTCCACACATTGGGTCTGTTACCCAATTTCCACTGCTCAAAGACAGGGCAAGGCAATAGTGCAGTCAAGTACTCCACAAAAAGTGCAGACTGAAGGGGCCAAAGCATGTCCTGCATCTCCAAAGTMTGGATTTGTTCCAGGTTAACACACTTAACTCAAACTCCCAAACACATTCACTCCATTCAGTGGTGTGGCTTCCTGCATTTCCAAAGGCATTTAACAGAACTGAAGGGACAGGCATTGCAGGAAGGTTTACTTAATTTTTTTTCAGACTTCCTCATTGAGCAAACAATCCACTGAATGTTTAGAAACAAAGAAAAGCAAAGAATGAGAAGAAACTGAAAAATGTGATGCAAGCCTTTTCACAGCCTTGAGGACATGACCAACCATACAATGTGTCACACCAGATTAAATCAACGTCCCATTAAGAGCAGAACTCTCTTCTCAGCAGCAGTTAAACCCTTCTGCCTCAGAAGGTACAGAAGCTCCCCAATGTGCAATGTTAGAGGTAGCTGTAGGCAAGGGAGATATTCTGATCCTTGCAGCCATCAGTTTATGCCCTATAAAACATGGGAAAGCATTTCTACCTATTTCTGTTTATTTGTATTTTTCAAGACAGATCCCATCTCACCCATGTAACTCATGTTGTCAGTGCATTGCTCTGGGGAGAGTACTCCTAAGAAAAGAGCAAACCCAGTTCTTTAGAGATGAGGGACAGCCTCCTTGTCAAACAAGAATCCTGCAGTTGACAGAAAACTACTTAAAAAATGTTAACACCAGGCACAGGATTAGCCAGTGGAATTCTCCACCATCACACGTAACTCACAAGAGCGAAACAGGGGGAGGTTCTTGGCTGGCAAGAACACAGAAAATCTGCAATACTGAGGATTATAACAAAAATTCTGGAATACATGCAGGAAATAAATCCTCTTCTGGATATTTTCCAGCTCCTAACTAGTACCAGTAAGGAGGAAATACAGCATTCTATGAAGATTTCTGCACCAAATCTTGAAGTGACATTGGTACTGAAGTGTTGTGACACAGAAGATGGAGCACAACCTGCTGTTCTGCACACACAGAGAGGCAATCCAGCAGTGGTGACTTGGAACATGGCATAAAATACAGACCCTCAGCTCCCCTAGATCATCACTCAACTACCTGGGATGTAAAACTGCAAAAGAGCCTGGAAACACTATCCAAGATGGACCTTCTTGCCGTGTTTCTGTACTTTAAACAGGGAAATCAAGGAAAATACCATGTAAGTTAACTTTTTCATACTGAGCCAACCACCAAAATTTTAGCATTTATTGAAGCCCTTGCAGAAAATCTGCACATTGACTGCAGTGACTGAGCCACACACAGGAGTGTTTCACAACAATCAGCCTTTACCAAACAGGTGCTGGGCAGACACCATGTCTGAAACAAAGAGTGCCATGGCACACCATCCCAGTGCTCCATCCAAGGACCAGCTTCATGCCTGTTACTGTCCCACAGGGTGCACAGCTGAGGAAGGCAGTGGTTCAGAGCTCACAAAGTACTCACAGCTGGTCTGGGAGCCCAGTTTGTGCTCCCAAACATCGTGCAGCTGCCGATACTCCTGCTGGGCCAGCTCAAGCCTCTGCTGTTTCACTTGGTAGATCTCCTTCTGGGCAGCAATGGCCTCCTGGGCCAGGACAAGGTAATCCTTCAGCATGTGCTCCTGCTCTCGCCTCCATTGCACCCGAGGGTCCTCTATCTGAGTCGTTTCTTGGAGACAAAACAGAAGAAAGCAGAATAACAGAATGCAGGTTTGTTCTGCTTCTTGGAAAAGTTCCACTGTTTATGACATTTTAAAATACTCTCTTGCCCCATCCCTGTGATAAAAAAGTTGAATAAAGACATTTTCCTTTTTTTCTAAGGAGGTGACTGTTGATCCACAATGAATTCTAATGAGTTCTGCCATGCTGAATAGAAAAATTCACAACAAAACTGTCATATAACTCTCCAACTCCTCTGCTGCTGAAGCTGCCCTGCTTCTGGCTCTTAAAAACATCCACCCAAGAATATGCACACACAGTTGTAAGATACTGACATTGACTGTTATCTTTATTGCAACTGCTTTATAACATTACTAATAAAATACCTCTACTATTTCACCGATAAAACTTTCAGAAAATATCACTGCCACATCRCTGCATTGTACTGCACGTGACAACATGAAAGCAATTACAACTCTGCCCATCCTCTTTGGCTGCCAAATGGCTTTTATTGCAGGGGGGAAAGAAAGCCTGCTCACTCAGATTCCAGAGGTAAGTAAAAATAAAGTCTGATTAAATCACAGATTTGTGAAAGCATCTTAAATGACATTATATGAACAGAATCTCAGAGAGGAGTAAACATTTCCTTTAGGGAAAGCAGGCACAGCAGTAAATAACTGAAGGATATGGGAGGTGGAGTTTAGGGTAACAAGGGAATGCAGCAGTTACAGCACTTCCATCTCCATTACCCCAACACAGCCAATACATTCCAGGTTTCTAACCATGAAAAAGGGGTAAGGTCACAGACATGCAGCTACTCCTAATACTAACGAGGTCAATTTATTGTCAGTGTTTGTCCCTGTTTTGTGAAGAAATGTCCAAAACATTTTTCATTTCTATTTCAAGGCTATTACATGTTCTTGTTTGGAGCAGGTTCCAATATTTAGTTGACCAAGTGCTCTGAACTGTCTAAACTAACATGCTTGAATAAGGATGCCTAGTTACCACATAATGAATAATTAATAGAAAGGACTTGCTTGAAACTATCAGTGGGAATCTAATCTGCATATCTTAAGAGCCTCTTTAAATATTTAGTAAAAGCTGCCAGAGTGGAAGGTATGAGCAGCTCTTAAGTGAGTCAGGCATAAGACTAACACAGCAGTACACAGGATGTGGGGAAGAGAAGTTAGACAATATTCTTAGCAGCAGAACTAGAAATAAAGGGTTTACCCAAGGGATGGACACTCAATCCTTTTCACAAGCTGTCCATGATCATGCTGAGGAGAAAATTAATTGGCTACTCCACCAGTAAGTTGTTTTTAACAACATCTCAAGACCCAAAAGAGCACATGGCACTTCAAACTACATGGCAAAACCTGGAGAAGGCGCAAAATGCATCAAAAAACCCCAGTATAGTTTGTAGAAGCATTTCAACAGAGTCCTTTACAGGTCCTGCAAACAGAAGCAATATTTCAGCTGCTACAATATTAAAGCTAGACCTGGACCTGAAAACCCGCCCCAAAATAATATGAGGAAAAAGCAGCTGGTTGTACCAGCTGTAGGGGCACTTATGGATAGCACTGTGGCCTTAGAGGGAGCAAAAGAAAGATCAGGAGGGCACAGAACCTGCAACACTCTGACATCCCCATGCTCCTGCCTCGATTCCTGCCCCCAAATCCCATTTTCCAGATAACCATCACCCACACCCAGATAAAGTAACCCTTTTCTCCACAGCTGAACCAGAAGGGGAAAGTCTGCTGTTATCCAGGGAACTGCCCCTACATTCCCAGACATGCAGCTTCCCTGGATGATCACCAGCAACTGACTCTTAGGGCTCTCTAATTTCCAGCATTAAAAGTATGTTGGCAACGTGCCTGTGGCTCTTGAAGTCTGAGGCAGGACACTGGATTGTAAGTCTACCTCAACATAARTCTTCAGGCCTGGTTATTTCCAGTTTTTCCTTAGACCAGCAGCCCATTCTTCCTAGAATCCCAAGAAGGGTGGTAGAAGCTGCTGCTGGAAAATTCCTTTATTATAAGCAATGAGGAGGAAGACTGCAAAAGCCTCCAATCCTGAACACCTCYGCGAGGTGGTGAAGCACTGCCAGTGCTCCAAGCCCATCCACAATCTGACCCAGGGAATGCTCAGCAGACAGCTCACAGRGAGGATGGACAACACACTGAGGTATTGAAATGCTTTGTGTCCAGATTTATTGTAAATATTCCCCTCAACCTTTTCAGTAATCAAAGCACTAACAGTAACCCCTTGATTGCAGCCCTGAGCTCTGGTTTTCAAACATGCAAAACCAATCAACAAAAGTGTTGGCCAAGGGCTCTCACTGAGCCCAGCTACTGAGAAATGCATAATACATTCAGAAGTGAGATGAAAGGACTATAGAAATGCAGGTTATTACATCATTTATTGTCTTGTGAATTCCTAATTTAATGTMATAAATAAATCTGCTTGCTTCATGTTGGAGGAACATAGGTTTACAATGCTTGCATCAGCATCATTTCTTTGAACAAATCACACTCCAAAGTTCTCCCAGAGAGGCACACTCAAGGCTCTGCATTAATACTTTATTAGGAATATTCTGGGTACTCAATTCAATTTAATTGTATTTATTTTCCCTCAGAGAGGTGGCTACAATTGTTCTCCATCTTGCTTCTTTTAGTGGCTCCTGCCTTTAGATTTCATTTAAGTCTATTCTTGGGCTCRTTTCTGATAATTAGTCTCAAATACTTGTGCAGAATGAGCAAGACCGAACACGGCTCCATCCCCTTCCCACCCTGAGCAGTTCCTTCCTGCCAGGGAATCTGCCAGAGACCTTGGAGAGGAAGAAGGTTTTGGACACTCTCCAGAGGATACTTCAACATGAACCACAAAGCTGAGCTGCTGGATTAGGTTAAGGTCAATGGATCTGTTCTGCTCTGTCGTGATCTGGATTAGAGCTRGCACAAGAAATATGTCATGAGTTTGCTCCTCTTCTTCTTAACTTTTTAGTTGGAATTCTCATTTAAATATTGAGACCTCTGACATCCCACACAAGTGGAAGTTTTTAAAAGGCACTGTCACTAAGCAGGGGTCAGCACAGCTGAAAGGCTTCTCTGTATGCCCCTGAATCCTGTGGTGCCTGTGAGTGGCACAGACCTGGGGTAACTGCCCCAGACCTTTGCATGTTCACCCTGCACAACTCAAATGTATAAATAAATGTATAAATAAAACCATGTTTGGTTTTTCCCAACTGCATTCAACCATTCAGGCTGGAAAAGGCCTTCAGGATCACTGAGTCCAACCTCAAACTTAACAATGCTGGAGTTTCTGCTAACTGAAACACTCCAGGGGTCCAACAGGCTTCCATGTCCCACAGCTTCAGGTCAAGGCTATTTTCCCATTCCCCAACTGTGAAATGGACACCAGACCTGGTCTTACAGACCTGCAGGAGATCCAAATTTGTGCCTTGCAACTTAGCACCTTCTAAAGCAAAGTTTGTCCACTCCTCTCCCCAGCAGATCTCCTTTGTGTGATCCTGTAGACTTGCTTACCCTTTCAAACTTCCCAATAAAAAGAAAAATCAACATCCASTACCTCACAGAAAATAGTTAGGATGAAGCCATTTAAAGATATGTTATCCTAAAATCACAGGAYTTACGTAAGTTCTAAATAAAAATATTTGTGTCATCTTTACATCYGGAAACTTATTATCTTTGTATTGGGGGAAAAAAAAATCCACCAAGGAAAAAAAAATGCACCAGAATTCAACAATTTTTATTTTTAAAAAAAATCATGTAATTAAAAAAAAAAAAGTTTTAAGTTCTCAGTTGAAGTCCTAGAAGTAGATTTAAAAAAACCCACAACTTAAAAGCACTTCAAGGCACTTTTGTCTTCTAAAAGTTTCTCTCAGTATGAGTTGCAAGCTCCMCTAAAAGGGCCTGGGCATGGCTCTGCTGTGGATTTCTGGGCCGCAGCTGGAGCTGTTCTGTAAAGAGAATCAAAGTCACTGATTTGCTTTGCTTATTACTTTTCCAGGGGATTTGTTCTAGYACAACCCATTACAATTATTCTATAATGTCTGCAATGATATAACAAATACTGCATTTTCTTATAATTCAAATAAACTTACAAAATTAACTCTTTTGGTCTATCAAGCAATCTAGCAAAGGGTGTAAGCAGTGGCTTAGTTTGAGGGCACAGGATAAAGGCCCTGAACAGGACATCCCAAGCTTACTTGAGGGTTTTGTCTCCAGCAAAGGCAGTGTGAGCTCCTGCAGCCAAGGGAGCTCGTTCTCATTCAGTTCACCCCTGCCAGGGGAATCCACACAAGACCTTTGCTCTGTTTCTGATGGTCTTGCCACAGGGACAAACTCCAGGCGTAGAACAAACTCCAGATCACTGCTACCCAGCTGGACTCCTCAGCAGAACCAAATCTGACAGAGGTGTGTCCATAGTATTGGCTTGAACGTGGCTGCCAGTTTGAAGATTGCAACTCAAAAGGTGTCAAGTTCCTGCTCAGAGAGAGAAGTTCTTTGTATGATGGAGAAGGACAGGATTTGATTTCACGACCTGCAGATCTCATTGACTCTAAAACATGCTGTTAGCAGCTCTGTGGTTTTGTGTCCAGTAAACTCTAATAGAGGTACAAATCACTCTGCAAAAACAGTAGCATGTCACTTACTGGTGTTGTGGTCTATGTAATAGACTCCAACCTGAGGGTCATAAGCTTCTTCCCATCCTAAGGGCAGCTCATCACTGATGCAGTCAGCAAAGGTCAGTGGTTTAGTGTACCTGAAATGCAAAATAATATTTAGCATGAATRAAAGAACACTCCCACGTGCCTGCTCCAAACAACTGAACTGACCAGAAAACAAATGCCACAAGGGCTTCAGTATCAAAACCACAGAGAACTGAAAACCATTTTAAAGCCTTTGTTCCTATAAAATAATACACCACCAACTCTTCCCTTCCTCCATCTGAAGTTAGAGCAAGATGAATTCATTCTGACAGAGCTCCAGAGCCTTGCCCAGCTCAGCCAGTACTCGCTCGACAAAGGAACATTAAGAACTTTGCCAGAAACAATTCCTGCTCTCCAGTGAAAGAACAAGACTGTTTGCAGGCAAGTCCTGCACCAAAAATATGTAGACAAGAAGGAGCAAGATGAGAAACGCAATTTGCATAGCATGAATAAGTAAGACTGAACAATCAATAGCAAGTGCTGAGGACTGTGGGACCACTTGTCATGCAACTTCTCTCATTTGCATTGCAATATGCTCTGTTTCATTAATGACAAACAAGATTAGTTTCTCAGTATCAGAAAACGTGTAACTCACTCCATCTGAACAAGGAAGTATTTCCACAGCACTGCTCTGAGGAGTTTTTCTATTACAGAGCACAGCCAGCAACACTCTGAAGGCCTGTATGGCCAAACACAAAGCTGAGAGTACCCACTCCTTGAGCGGCCACACAGATTTAATCACCAAAACCTCGTCCCTTTCCTCCCTTTCACTCGGAGTTAATGAGGTTCAGCTTGCACCAACAAAACTGCAAACCAAACAGCACTGCAGGGAGGCACAAGACAGGAGGAATTAATCCTGCAGGTGCCTCACACCCCCAGCTGCCAAAAGCACAATGTGCCAGAGGCCCAGAAATCCATCACACAAGCCCAGTGCTCTGCATGGTGGACGGATGGATGGATGGATGGATGGGTGGGTGGGTGGATGGATGGATGGATGGATGGATGGATGGATGGATGGATGGATGGATGGGTGGATATGCCCTCCCAGAGAAGCCCTTGTGGCAGAGAGCACAGGACACACTGAACAACATCACAGTTCCTCCAGGCAGGCACACACTGAGAGCAAAGGGGTGAGCAAGCACCTACAGAGCTGCACCCAACTCTGCCACACGAAAGCAGCACAAAGGGGGACACAGAGCAGCTCTGCAACCCACTGCAAGAGACTGGACAGACAACTACAGACCATTATTTCACTTTTGAGACTGATATTTTCAGCATATCTCACAAGGAGCACTCATAACCAAGACTTGCTTTCCAGCAAGTCTTCCCTATCCAAAGGTAATTAAGGAGGGCTGACAGACAAGTTTTACTAAGTTCTGAGCAGATGTCATCTGGAGGCACTGAGAACCAGCTGGTACTCCCATATTAACATCTTACAGTCGCTCATTGTTAAGAGGAATTTTAGGAAAAAAAGCCTTCAGCCAGAAGATATAGCCTTCAATTCATATATAAGCCTTCAACATAAAGTCAACATCTAACAACCAACGTAATTCCCCCTAAATATGACCTATAAGTCTGGTATGCAGTAAGAATGGGGTGTGAACATTTTTGTAAAAGCCATGTAAGCCACTAACACCTCTAATTTACCTGCTGTCGCATTTCCCTTTCAATGCATTGCCTACGCCATATAAAGCAGAGTTTCAATCACTATTCTCTCAGAAAATTTCAATTTAATTTAAAGCTCTGCTGTGCAAAAGAACTCAGAGCTTCACAACATGGAACTGTGAAACTTTCTCAATAAAGTTTCACTGCAGGGTTTATTTTTGCAGTTCTTAATCTAGACTGTGTACCAAATGTGTGTTTGTATAGAAAACAGAGATTACCTGAAAATAAAATAGAATCTCAATGCTTGTGATTGCTATCCCTTATCCCATGCTCTTCCCTGTGGATCAAGCTGTTTCCTCAGCCTGAGTACCCAATATGTGCTGCTCTGAGTTGATCAAATCAAAGATGCACAAGGGTAAAAAATGCAGAGCAAGGTCAGATACAAGCCACTCTCTGGAGATAACAGAGATGAAAGTGCTGTAGCAAACGTGTTGGCAATGTTAAGTTAAACTCCAGGGTTAACACCTTCCCCCTCTCTGAAAATGGCATCTGCTTTTATTTAACCATGGTGGTTCACRTGGAGGCTGCACAGGTAGGGGAGAGGGAGGGCACAGAGCTAAATGCTGAACTAGATGGAGCTGCTCCCTTCCCTGAGAGGGGCACAGTCATACTGGGATCACAGAACCATGGAATGTGCTGAGCTGGAAGGGATCCACAGGGATCATCCAGTCCATCCCCTGGTCCTGCACAGACACCCCAACCATCCCACCCTGTGCATCCCTGAGAGCATTGTCCAAACAYTCTTGGAGCAAGCTCTAGCAGCCTTGGGGCCATAACCATTCCCTGGGGAGCCTGGGCAGTGCCCACCACTCTCTGGCTGAAAAACCTTCCACTTCTGTCCAACCTAACCCTCCAGGCTCAGCCTCAGCTGTTTCCTCAAGTCCTGTCATGCTCACGGTACAGATGGGTGCCTGCTCCTCTGCTTCCCCCCACGAGGAAGCTGCAGACCACAAGGAGGTCTCCCCTCAGTCTCCTCTTTTCCATGCTGAGCAAACCAAGTGCCCTCAGCCACTCCTCATGCAGCTCCCCCTCCAGACCCTTCACCATGCTCGTGGCCATCCTCTGGGCACTCTCCGATGGTTTAATGTCTTTGTTTATATTGTGGTGCCCACAGCCACCCCCAGGAACCGAGGTGGGGCTGCAAGGCACAGGTAGTCCCAGGGGTTTTCTGCAGTGCATCACTTGGTTATAACCCTCTAAATACTGCTGTGGATTGGTGGCATGATTGCTGCTCTGCCACGTCTGTAGAGAGCTTTGTAAGAAGAGGTGCAATTCCATCCTGTGTCTGYAGTCCCTGGCATTGCACATCAGCTCCATCCAGCCCTGCAGTGATTAAACCTGGAGGCATGCATCTCCCATGTCCCAGCTACACTGCACAACAGCTTTGGTGAGGGATCCAAGCAAGAATCCCTCAACACAGAGCAGTAATTAAACCCAAACTTAGAGTACATTAGGTGASCGTGTGCTGCAGACACAAAACACACCTCAGTAAATTAATTTGTGTTACATGGAGTGGAGGTCCATGCAAAATTCTGCTCAAGAATCCCATCTAACATTGATATTAAACTCTGTCTTGGTAAAAAACAAAACCAGCGTGGAACTGCACTATCAGCCCTAAGTCTTTGGAACACTTTCATCAGGGAATGGCACTTTGGTGCCAACTTTGGTGCTCCAAAGTGCAACACCAAACTAGAAAGCTTCTGTTCAGCTTTTGTCCAGTCTTATTTTGTTAMGAGCAGCTGAATTCCTTATAAAAGTGCTCAGAAACTGTCAGACTCAATAGGAAGCCAGGACCAAGCAACTGAAGGATGCTTATTCCTATTTTCCATATGAAATGYAATGCATGAACTACATCCAGCCAGTTCTTTCAGTCAGAGTTTTGGAAAAAGGAAAAAAAAAGCAAGGCAGGATCAGTCTGCTATAGCAATGACACAAGCCAACTGGAGACTTGCCAGTTACAAGGGCTCAGAAACAGACAATTATTTCATTTTTGAGACTGATATTTCCAGCATATCTCACAAGGAGCACCCATCACCAAGCACAGACTAATGCCCTCCTTCCTGGCTGCCCAAAGCTTCCAACTATCCCATTTGTACAGARAAATCTGTCATTCAACTAGCAAACAGAATAATTATTAGTTTTATAACTAAGAGTGTAATTCCACTTGTTATAGACAAAATATCTATTTCCCCAAGTAACTGCAGCTTCATAACCATATTACTTACTTTTTCTAAGCTCCTCTCCCTAGCTGTTGTGGGAAAAACTGTCACAAATCAAAGTAGCAACAGAACAATTAGATGAAAGATGTGTAATATGTGGCGTAGCAAGCCTCTGAATACAGCATAAAAAGAAAAAAGAGATTATTTCCTTGTTATATGATTTTAGGGGTTGTTATGAAGACTAAAATAAACCGATTTTCCAGAAGGGATCCAAAAATGCAGTGCTTCCCCGAGCATACTCACAATGATGGATTAAATAGTAAAAGGAGAAGCTTCTTTCTCCCAGCAGGACATGATTTAGTTAGTGCATTACTGCTGCATAAAACAGGACTGTTCCTCTGCATGTGGGAAGTTAAAGCTAGGACACATCTGCAGGACTATTCCTTTGAAACCTCTCCTTTTCAATTCACAAAGCTTCCTTGCTGCCTTGAAAAACATCTCATCAGCTCAGGCAAACCACATTACCACACAATAGGTTCTCCCTGTAGCTGGACTCAAAGCAGCAATGCACAAAATGTAGCCCTCTCATCACCTGCMTGTAACTAAGGAAGGGCAGCTGCAAAGTGGTTTGTGCATTTCTTACCCTCCTTCCTTAGGGAAACCTTCAGATACATTCACTCAGTTTTCACATGAAAGCAATGCACCCAAAAGTTCAGAAAATCCTGACTCTGTGACTTCTGATCACCAGCCACAAAGAGGGAACCAAGGGACACAATTAAGGTCTGTACACGTAGCACTTCTTATGAAACCCAAACTGGCCCAGTTAAAAGAGACAACACTTGGAGACAGGAGTTTGTTTGCATCTCCCAGCCATGCTCCCTTTGCTCTGGCACCCATCAGACATCAGTTAGGTCTGAACAGCTCCTCAAGTGCTTCATCTGCTTCTAAGCTGGAGGCTGAGCTTGTAGGAGCTCTACAAGAGAAACTAGCCTGAGCTAGAGAAGGTATTTGTAAATCATAGCCTAACTCTGGCCTTCCAGCTCACCCAAAGGTAACCCWTACGTTCACGTCAGAGGAACTCACTCACATCCCACATTCATCATACCTGTGACTGCCATTCCCCCATAGGTATGTTTAAATTGGGGTCATTATTAGGAATAATTAGTATTTTGAAAAAGACATATCAACCCTACATTTATCCATTTTCATGATATTTTCTTATCTTCCAGTTTCCAATTTTATATTTCAATTCATTCAAGAAATACAAATTTACTTGAACCAAGTGCAATTCCTCATTAGGGCACCTGGAAAACAGGTACCCACAGCAACCACCACACACAGCAGGTCAAGGTGGCTGTTCAGAAACTAATCCTGGCAACAGAGCTACAAGAACAGCATCACTCAACTTCCTAATCTGAGGAGCATCTGAAAGTCTTCAGACACAGGGCAAAGCCACTGCTCCCACCAGCCATGGTGAACATCCTGAGACACTTCCATCTTTGCAAAATGTTTGCCCACAGTAGCTGAACTATTTGTACAGCAAATGATGTCCAAATCCCACTCCCACAGCACAAAATTCAAAGTTAGCTTTCTACCTCTATTTTCTAAGTCACATTACTTTAAAATGAGAAGGGTTTCTATATTTCTGATTTTGATCACCTTCGGTTTTTATCACAGATAAAACTGGAAGCCAATGTYATCATGTGCAAATAGTATTAAATGAAAACTTGCTCATCTTAGATTCAGAAAGCCTTTCTGTATTCTTGAACTCCACTACTGTCAATCAAAAACCTCATTACATGGGAAACTGAAGGCAAATAATCCTTGTATAACCAGTTTTTGATTGACAGAAGGTTTGTTAAACATGGCTGTACAGAGATTCCTAGCAGGAGCTGGAGATGGGTGACCTGTGCCACTTACAAATCTGCAGTTAATACTGCAGTGGTAACAGAAATCAATTCTGAACTGCCTAAACCAGGAAATGCTATTTCTGTAATTACTGCATTTTGGTATCAATTGGGGGCCTCCAGCAGCAAGCCACGAGCAGCTCCTGGTGAGGCTCACAGCCCCGAGGATGGAAGTGCACACAGGTGGATGTGCACTTGGCAAACCCTGAGCTTGGGTCAGCRAGAAGGGAAGGTTTAGAAACCAACAGTCAGGGCCAGCTTCCACAGCATGCACAAACCCACTTAATCCCTGTGTTTGCAGGGCTCCTCAGAGCCCCTAACAAAGTAAAGCCATTTAAACAGGAGAGCCTTACTGTAATCAGTTCAGCACAGATCACATGGCCTGGCATGAAATCCTTCATGASTCTGTGGGTGAGAGGACAGCCCAGGGGATTTCCTGCACTTTGCTGCAGCCACAGCAGCAGCTCACTGCACCAGGAACAAAGGCAGCACCTGCATCACTCAGGATCCTCCTGTCAGCTCCTCTCACAGCCACAGCCTGAGCCACCAGACCCTGACAAACACCCTGCCAGCCCTGCTGAGCTCTCCCCTTCCCTCCTGCACTCACAGGTACACAGCAGGTGCGAGGCAGACAAGCCCTTGGGCAAGAAGCCAAGCCAGAGGACACAATAATGAGTTGTGGCAGATACTTCCACTCATACCATTTCTCTTACAAAACCAAACATCTTTTCAACCCAGCGGTTTCCAGGAGAAGCTTGGAGTCAGGTTTTATTTTCAATGGCTTCTGTTTAGTTATTTATTTTTTACACAGCATATCCTCATTTCTTGTTTGGACAAAACTCACTGCTCATTATGTGCCAGGATGTGCTTCACAGACCAGGATGAGCTAAAGGCACCTCAGATCCAGCTGTGACACCGGGCTTGCTGTGCACACGGAGTTTTGAGGAACTCAAACTTCCAGCAGAGCTGCTGCTGGAACTSAGAAGGCTGCTGCAAGAATCACTGCCAGGAGGCTCCACAGGATGACATACAAGCTTCTTTGTTTTTAATGAGGTCATCTCATTCTCAAGACAGACGATGATTATTTTTAAACTTCAGCACAGAAAAACCTATCACTTTGCTGTAGTCCTAGAAAATTTGTCTGCAATCTCCTCCTCACAAAAGCTTTTAAAAATAGACACCTACACATTTATTACTCAACTTGGTGATCCAGCCCTCAAACACACCAGGGCCATTCGTCACTATAGTAACTATCTTCCCCGGGAGCATCTTCTCTCACTGCAGGGAGGATTGCCTTTGGAGGCTGCAGGTGGGGCAGTGAATGTTTCATGATCTCGCTGGCAAAGCTTTTCTCACCCCATCTCCACACACCTGTGCACCATGAAATGTTCCCTTGGATTCCCACTCCAACAGCAGTTTAGGAAACAGGGAATGGGAACAGCTCATTCCCAAAAGCATCCTCAGCAGGGACACAGCATTGACACAGCAGGCACCTCCAGGCCAAGTGACGCTTCAGTGGCACCAAAACCTCACCAACTGGAGCTGGAGGGGGAGACCTCTACACCCAGAGGAGCAGAAAGGCCCAATTCAGGACCACCATTAGCAGAGAGGAACCATGAGCACCAATGTGCTTGCCAGGTAGCAAGGAGAAGCTTTTAAAAAGTGATCACAGATTTCAGAAGCTTCTTAACTATATTCCAAGGAGAGTTTAGTTATGAGAGCTCAAACACAAGATTTCAAAGTTTGGAAGGGTGACATTATGCCAAAATCCACACTTAGGCCCAGTCACCTTAAACCTTGGTTACCTCAAGCATATGTTATTTCAGTGACTGCCAGTGTGTGGTCCTGGTCTTGCTGTGATAAAGGATAACTGGGAACAGAATTACAGTCTTATAATAAAGTGGGGTCAACTCTAAGAAGAAAAACCCACATATTTGAAGCTGTTAGTGTAAACCAAAAAAATTTGCTTAAACTACAACATAAATATTACCAAGAGAAATGGCTTAAAATAAACCACACATCTCCTCAAGCAAGTCAAACTGCAGAGCTGTTTGCTTTTCAGAAGTGGTTGTTTTCATTGCCATGGTTATTGAGCATCTTCTCAGCCTCCTGAAGACCTCTTTCCCCTTGTATTTCCTCCTGGCCCCTGATGCTTCATGCACTGGGCCACCTCTAGGATAAGCAAGTCCAACATTTATCCTCAGAGCTTACTTTCCAAGCTATCCTAATTTGATACATTTTTAGTGACACTCAAGAACTCAGTGATGTTTTCTGGCCAGGCCATGAGGGTCACCTCTGTACCTCMTTAAGGTGATCTTGAGCTGTGTGTAATTTGCCAATTAGACCCTTTACTGCTTCACATGTGCACGTAACACTTTAATTCTTCTTTTACACAGAAATTAGTCACACACTGCCCAAGTAGATTCTCCWCAAAAGAGATCAGGAGACACCAAAGACACCTGAAAGTCAGTCTGTATTTCAGGTATTCTGAACAGAAATGCATGTACACATTTCTATTAGTCAGTTAGTTTCACAGAAGCATTAATCTATATAATACATTGTTTATGACCCCACCAGGCACAAAAAGTATGCCCAGAGCACCAGCACAGTCAGCTGCTTGGTTGTTCTATCCACTTCTCCAGAGGCCTGCATGTTTACAAGCCCTACTCTGCACACACTGACAGTCTGTTTGCCTGTGCATGGCTCTTCAGTGCAGATCATTTACCTCTGGAAGCAAAGAACAACGAAGTTATTTGCAAGGAGAAGGCTATCAAAAACCACTTGCAGATTTTAGATCATTCCCAGCGATTAACAAACCGGTTCTACAAGCAGGAGGTCAGTCATACCTTCTTAATCACTCAAATGCAAAAATTCCTGGGATAGTTCAAGGTTAAAAAGTCAAGAAATGGGAGATGAGGCTTCYCACAACATTAACTTGCCTGCCAGCCTCTACATCCTGCATGCTTTCCTGAACCAATTAAGCAGAAAAGATATAAAAGTGTAAGGTACAACTTGATGAGAACAGTACAACACCACTGAATTAAAAGCATGCAGGAGCTGGAATTTAACCATGCAAGTAACTCAAACRTCTTTAATTTTAAATAGCTGAYATTGGTTTTTAAGTTTGCTTTCAGYTCTTCTAGAATGAAAAGCAGCCTTGCCACAAGCACAGCCTGAGCAGATTAACTAAAACTAAGTCAGCTTTCTCTTCACTTGGAAGCCCAACTGTTCTTGAATGAGGGGACTGGTCACTTCAGAGTATGGGCTAAATTACCTACCAAGCATCCAGAGTAGTCAGACTAGTTCCCTGACATATTTGGGAGATTATAAACTGGAAGGCTCTGTCTCTGCTCCTACAGCCTGCATTCCTGCTTCCCTGAAAGGCTGCCTAGTGTGGGTGGCAGCAGTTTATATTGGCAAGATGCCTCGAGATAAGGAGGTGTATAGGACAAACTCCCCCCACCGTACAGCTCCTAGAGCAGGGAACCAATAGCTACTGTTAGAAAAAGATAAATATTTGAGATCTCAGCAAGGAGGCAAGCATGGAATAACTGCCCTACCTCAGCATTCAGGAACACGTGCAGTGCAGGGAGCACTGGGCTGACTCCAGGCAGGAATGCTGGGCAAGAGATTTGGGATTCACTCCACAATGGGGCTCATCAGACACTGAATTTACACTTCATGTACAGTGATTACAAACCTGAATTCTTTCAAAAGTAAAGCATGTACTGCTGTACTTCTCCCCAGCATCTGTGAACAGCAAATGCCTCCTGCAACAGCTGCCTCTTGTCAGCTCCTGTGCCCTTTATTCACATGACATTTGAAGAGGGAAGATAGACAACCCCAGGGTGGCCTCACTGGACTCATCTAACCTCCCCAGTGTAGAAAACAAGCATTGCTAGGATGAAACCCTATTTAGAAAGCACAAGGKAAGCACAGGAGTTTGCTTTACATGCACATGGTTGGCAGGCTGCTCCCTGGTTCACCTCCTGCTAGCACTGGGCTAACTGCTCATCCATACAGCAGCTTTGGTAGGGCTGCCTGATTGCTATTTTTGCATTATAAATGTTCTGAGTGAGGTATAGAGCTGTCTGATGGTCCCAATCCCCAACAGCAATATTGGCAGGCTCTCTGGTCTGCACCCCTTGCAGAACACAGTCTAGGCAAGCAGCAGGGCATCACCAGAGCATCTTCTGCTTCTTGCCCTAAGTCAAATCAGCTGCAGCCACTCAGCTCTTCTGCAGTGTCTGAAAACACCACTGCATGGCTCTGTTCTGACATATGGCCAGACAGAGCAGAACCCTGCTACACAGAGGAAACTACCAAGCCACAAGAACCCCCAAGGGGACTCAGAGCACCCACAGGGCCCCTGCAATGCCATTGTAAACTCAGCAGCACCAGGTATGGACAGGAGTATTTCAGTACCAGGTATGGACAGGAATATTTCAGTACCACGTATGGACAGGAGTATTTCAGTACCACGTATGGACAGGACCATTTCTGGCTGCCTGCAAGAATCTGAGCAGATGCCTGGTTGAGATGATGTTAGAGCAGTGGAGAACACAGGAGAACAAAAATCCTTCTGCTTGCAAAGCAGCTGTGAATTCCAGATACARAACACTCACCCAAGCCTAAGCATAGCCCTGCAAACTGCCATCCATGCCATTCCTTCAAGAGTGGCAAACCAAAACTATTTCAGCAGACTCAGCCTTGTGAACTAGCACTGAGGGACAGCCTTTGGAAATCAAAGCATGGCAACTCACTTCTCATCCAAAGCACAGGTTGCACAGCTCTCAGCTCATGAATGCAGCACTTAGAATTCACAATACCAGCTTTACAATCTACTACTGTTGCTGTAAGTGTTGAGGCAATGTGTTCTCAGATCCTGAAAAGCCATAACTGTATAAAAATGAACAGGAATGTCAGAATAAGAACAAATTTCCAGAACAACTTTTTGAGAGTAAAGCTTTATGAGATGTAGAGTTAGAAGGTAAGAGTATAAAATTAATAGGTTTAGTATCTTTTTCATCCAAAGTAACAAAGCCTCGATTTACCATGTAGTTAAGCCACAAAAAAAATCATGCCAAACTGTGTTTATAGGCAGAACTGTACAAAGCACTAAACATAGCTCAGTACTTCACACATTGCAAGGAGTCGATACAAATCAACAACTATTGAAGGCTGCTCACGCATCTGAGGACAGCAAAAGTGAGATTTGCATCACCAAGTGAGTTTGATTGATTTACTCTCACAAACATCGTTTATTTTTAATGATCCACTATGAATATATTTTGCCAACAGATCAAATTTGTGTTAACATGGAAGTTATAATGCAACTTGCTCTCTTGCATTCCCCTTTCCCATCTATCTTGGGTGGTTTAAAGCCCACTTAACAGCCCCTCTGCCARCTCAGATATGGCACAAGCCAGCTGAGGATTTGGTTTTTCAGTTATTCCTCAGTTCAAAACAGACAGCATTTCTTTCCACTAGGCAGAGACTCAGCATACATGTCACTTTATCACTGCTGCTGACACTTCATGCTCCAGGTATGTGCCAGAGACACACCTTACCTAGTCTCATTATTAAYATTTAGCTACTCTTTTACTTTAGTTTATGACCAAGAGCACAGGAACCTCTTTCCTTCCAAAGGAACAATCTTCCTCTTTCCAGTACACCCTGGTGAAGGTGGCTRAACCCACAGACTGATGGTGTCTTTTTGCTGCCTCTGTACTCCCACTTTTCCCATACCTATGCAGTAGGGATGTACCTCAGTCAAGCTCCTGGCTTGTCTGACAGCAGAGRCCCAGTGTCACTACCACCATCCTAGCTGCTCCACACTGCAAAATGAAGAGGTGAATCCCAACAAACAGGGTGTATTTCATCCCAGCTCTACCAGCCAGATAACCCCAAAAAGGCCAGAGATGCCAGATTTGTCTTAAGCATCACGGCAAACAAAAGCTGGAGGCATGGCATGAAGAAGCTGGGCAGCAAGGCCACCAGCTCTGACAGAAAAAGCGTGCTCACACCATTCTGTGCTTTGTTCAGAAGCAGGCTCTGGACATGCAGCACATCCTCTGTCATCTCACTGGATACAGCACAGCCTGTACCAACCCTGACAACTCTGCCACTCAACATGACCAAGAACTGTTTCCACAGGAGCACCAGAGCTGGTGGCATGGCTACTCATGTCACTCCTCAGCAAGCTGATCCAGCTATGCAACAGGGAAACAATCATGTACAACAGCAACGGGACTTTCCCCATCAGCAGGGGCAAGTTCCACCTCCCTTGGGTGAGTTCCAGCTCCCTTGGGCTGAGGCCACTCCATTCCACAGGACCTAAAAACAAATGTCCCAAGGTCATTAGAACACATCCAAATTCCTGGATCTCCTAAAACTGAAAAAAAACCTGAACTTGTTAAGTAATATAAGATTTTGTGCAAATGCTGTAAGCTAAGCATTCAGAAAGGAATTATCAAAGACATCAGTAAATTGAATTCCTCCAACAAAAACCCCACAAGGTTATGTTCCTATAGCCATGGAGAAAGACAGGTTTTATTCTATCCTTGTCAAGAGGAAAAAAAAACCACCACAAACCAATGAATTTTAAGTATCTGCTTCCAAAGCTGCAGTGCAGCCTCAGCAACAGAAGTGCTACAGTCAAGCTGTAACAATACTTAGACTTCTTCAGGAATGCAGCATTTTTCATTTCACAGCACATATYCATAGTAGCAAGTGTTGATTACTTTTTTACACAGCAAGGGTTGCTTTATCGGTACAGTGTCACTTTCCTGGGACATGCTTCAGGATTATAAGCAYCCAAAAAGCATCTTAGAAAAGGATCAATTTCTAGGAGATGCAGTTATTTAACGTGAATTAGCATGTGACTGCATAAGTGCATGTGTTAGTGCAGGGGAGAGAGGGAGAATCATGTTGKATCCACAGCACAAAGACATCAGCAACCGAGCCAAGCTAAGGGACGTTGCTCCTGTGAAAAGCATCTCTATGCAGCTTTTCCTTGCTCCTTTTCCYGGACCAGCAGCTCTCCAAGCCCTCCCAGGCACTGTTTGTGCTCAGGAACAGAGCAGAGCAGCCCCCAGACCCCTSTGACCAGGGCATCCCCAGCTGGGTCAGGGGGACCCAGCAGTCCACAGCGTGCCAGGGACAGAGGAGTGTCAGGAACACAAGCACACAGATGTGTCATGTTTTGTGGGGAGAACCACAACCCCCCTTGCTGGTAGGGATGAGCTGTCTGGCTGCTCACCCGATTTCTGAGCACCAAACTYACAGATGAGCTTCACCTGCCACGGAATCATAATTAAACCTGCTCCTCTCAAGTGGCCCATCTTCTCCACCCGCTACTGCCTTCAGGCTCATTATTACTTATAAATGCATGGAAACAGTCAACTGCAGAAGCCGATCCCCTCGATTCACACAGGCTGAGCCCTGGGGGGACAGCCAGGCTGTGGGGAGGCATCTCCCGGCGCCGAGGCCGCAGCCGCAGCGCYCGCTGCCAGCCCGGCCGGCCGCGCGCTGTGCGCGGGGAATTCGCTCCCTCACTGCACCTTTTCATCTCGATAAGGATTTTCAAGGTCATGCTCGCTCCCCTGCTGCCGGCTCCTCCCCGGCTCCAGTGAAATCCCAAGCACACAGCCCTGGGCCCCGGTGCTGCTCCCGGACACCGGCACAACCTGCCGCGTTCCTCCGGGCAGGCAGCCCGGCCCAGCCCTGCCCTGCCGGCACCGCCGCGCTCCGGGCCCAGCAACGCCTCCGTGCCTGTGCTGCGGGGCCGGGAGAGCTCTGCAGCGAGCCTCGCCACCTCCGCGAGTAACACTCCTCCGTTAAACACTGCAAATAAAGCCGGGCTCCAGCCTGGGCCCATGCCTCATCCACCCTGACGGGCTCCCGYGGTAGCGCAGGCTGCGCACACTGAGGCGCTTGGCCGCACCATCTGCCGAGGCTGCCTTCAAGGGCACTGCCTGGGGACCGCCTTGGGGACAGCCCCTGTCCCCAGAGCAGCCAGCAAACCGGCCCAGCAGCAGCAAACAAGGGGAAAAGAGCTGCTGGCAGCTGAGGGACAGGCAGAGGTGGTGGCACCGGGCCTGGGAAGCCTTTCTCTGGGCACAGGACATGCAGCCCCTCTCTTGTGCCCAGCAGTCATCGCTGCGCGGATACAAGCAGCTTAAGGACCTGCATACACTCCCTGCACCACACAGGGTTTTTAGGGGGCTACTGGAGAGTCATACATGCTGCCAGCTTACAAAGCCAGCTAATTATACAATCTGTTAAGCATGTATGAGCACACAACAGTGCTTTGAGTCATTAGAGGACGGGATTTATACTTCACTGCACGCATCTTGCTCTTTGTGAGTGCGTGCCTGGATACAGCCAAAACGAACACAAGTATCTGGAATGTCTGCAGCTCGCAGGCCAGCGCATCTGAATACAAAGCTGAGCCCTGCGAGGCTCAGACTGGCTGCTGTGACCCTCGGTTGCACATATCCCTTCCCCAAAGAGGGCTAAAATCCTCACTCCCCTTTTAGCACTCTGAGCATCTGGCAGCAGGCTGCAGCAGAATGCTGAAGCCATATCCTGAAGCTGTTAGGAGGAGTGTTAGGGAGGACACGGSAGCAGTGCAGGTGATGGGTTGTGAGGACAAAGAGCTCGACATCGAGCCCAGAGCGGGGCTGTCCCGGGTTCATCCCGGCAGAAGGGGATCGCGGTTCCTATGGCAGCAGCCGCTCCTCCAGGGCCGAGCCCACGCCAGATGGAGAGCCCTGTGCTAGGTGTTTGCCAGACAGAGCATGCTGCAGCACACCAGGGGTGTCTGTTCCCTTCAGCCATCACCAGTTCATTCACTGGTGCCCGGTTTTGCTCTGCAGCTCTCCCCAGAGCACCCCAGGTGGAGCGACAGCAGCCCCAGGCCTGTGGCTCAGACCAGGGCTCCCCTCCACGCTGCACACGGCCAAACCATCCAGGGGCTTTTAATGCAAAAACTGAGAGCAAYAGCTATGTTTTTCATAGATTATATTATTTTTCTGGCAATTCTTGAATTTCTTCTGCTGAGGATTTCAATGACACGCTCTAACCACTCCAGCTGGCTTCATGGACATGGCACAGCTACATCCTATGGACAGCCCTATCCTAAGCAATCACATACCTACAGCTTATGCTATACTTTCAAAAGGATGTATTTGGCACTGGATTTTCCATTTTTAATTGCCTATTATTTAATGTGAACTCCAAAATAGGATTTTAAGCATTTGGYGCAGAACGCACAGAATATTACTTCGGAGTTTTGCAGCAAGTCAAGCCAAACCACCTCCATTTTCATATGTTTTCCTTCCCTGCAAGTTGAGGGAAGCAGCAGAAGGCACAAATCTGTAAGAGTTTCAGCTTTGTCTTGGAAAATACAAGTTCATCAAAATAAGCTCTCAAAATCCAGTAGAGGCCACACAAACCTGGCACAGTAGAAAATCACATTTTTTTTGTATTGTGCCATATCAAGCCCCAGATCCTGCTGATTTGTAASAAGGTATTTTCTTGCTCTGTTGTCAGGGGATGTAGTCAGGAAAAGAAGATGGTGAGCTACACCTATGCTCTCCTCACAAAAATAAGCCTTCTTTGTAAAGCAGCCTAGCAAACAAGTTGCAGGATCTGCAGGTGCTTTAACACACAAGAAATTTCACTCCTGAGATTTTCTTGTGAGGCCTGGAATACCCCAGGTCACTACTACCTTCCCCTGAATTTAGAAAGCAAGGTTCTGAAAAATAAGCTACCTCACAGCCAGTCTTCTCTATGGATAATCCAAATTTTTTATTCCTGTCCAGCTTACCTCAGCTGTGCTTTCTCTTCTTCCATCCAAATAAAAAAAAGGAAGAGCTGGGTTTGCTTTTTTTTCCCAGACAGTGTAGAGTAGTATTTCTTGCCAAGATCCCTCAGTAACACTTTTTCTCCATCACTATCAGGTTTTGTAGCCTTTATGTATGCCAAGGGATAAGAAGCAGCTGAATGAATCAGTCTCCCTCAGTCTAAACCAGTATTTGTTGCAAGACACTTGAGGTAAAACTAAAGCAGCTGGGTAGGTGAAAGTGTTATCTGAACACCCACGCCTCTGTGGGCACAGAAAAGGAGGAATTCAGGAGCACAGCCTGCACACACCATGTGTGCTGCTCTCCAGGCAAACCACACCAGACACTCTGCAAATCATCAGTTGCTTGATCTGGCCTCAGCTGAAGCTTGTTTATAACTCACTGAAGCTGCTCCAGTACAACCATCACTGTTGCTCAAGGCAATTACCTAAAATATCTCAGCTATTCATTTTCATCCTTACGTCAAAGCTGTGTTTAATGGATCTGACACTGTGCCTTACAGTGCTGTACACCTGCTATTAAGCAAGCCACCAGGAGAGCTTACAGGTTTGAAATTTGCTGCTTAACTCACTACTACTTCACCAGCAGCACCTGAATGAAATGCAACTCCCATGCCAGTATTTTTTTCTCAGCAGTTTCACTGTGTTACCCTTTTTATTGATTTCTACCCAAATGCTGATCTACAGCACCAATGCAGAATTCACAACATGCATATTAACTTACTCCCACCAGCTCAGCTAAATAAATCATTATCCATAGTTCAGCTCACCTGCAAAGATCAAGATGAAATTCTCTGATGGACAAAGTACTCCTGCTGCCCTTGCCTAGTAACTTTAATCTACAGACTGATCCAGAGAGTCAACTTGCTATCACGTTCCAAAATCAGTGATGAATCTGCAGAACTATTAAAAACACAGACCTTTGGGCAGAGGTGTTTGAACACTCCTGCTTTCCACTAATCATGTCCTTTGTTCAATGTCCTTCTAATAACTGCCAAATCAACGTCATAAACAGATGCTTCTACTGCTCCAAAGCAGTGAAGACAAAGGGTGGTGATACTGCAGAAACTGCAGTGATCAGGATGAATAAAAATACYATACTGAAATTCCAGCAACACTTCAGAGAAAATACTGAGTGTTTTTCTAGACTCCCAAGCAACCACATGATGAGGAAGGCCAACAAGCAGGTGAAATGGTGCCTGCAGTTGTGCATGCAGAAGGTACAGGGAGGACATGCAGGAAGCAGCACATACCTTTTCAGGTGTCACCTTGTCGCAGCAGATGGAATTACAGCCCGCAGCGCAGCGCTGAGGAAGCATCAATCTGATATTTAAGCTGTCTGCTTTGAAAGACAAACTACAAGTGACACAGCTGCCTGGCTGAACCCACACTCACCACCCGTGGTGCCAGGCAAGCACAGCACAACTGCACTGACAGCAGCTCAGGAGTGAGCTGTGACTTCCAGGGGAACCATGCTTGGCAGGAAGGTCACTCCCACCTCAACTTGTCACTGCTGCCAGACAGTCCTTGGGCTGTTCCAGCTTACTGCAGCAGCAGAAACTGCGCCCAAAAAGAGAGGGAGCAGTTTTCTGCATGCCAGCAAAAGCAGTGAGGAGTCAGATGGGCACCTGGGCTAAAGGAATGGCCACCTCCCACAGCAGGATGGCTCAGTGGCTCCTCAGCCTGCTCCAGCCCTGCCAGTGGGGCTTGTGCTCAGGCACACAGCCAGAACTAACTCCTAGGGCAAAGATGTTTGCTTCTTCCACCAGCAAAATTGCAATTGGTCACAATACTGTAATGGTTTACTGCACCCTTCTGAGGTCAATCCAGAGGCAACCTAAAACAGGGGGGAAATCAAATTCACCTCCCAGCCAGCCTCTACCTGTATAAGCGCTCTAAAACATGGGATTTGTTAATAACTTTATCTCTTCTAGCTTTCCTCATCAACATATAATAAAAAATACTGGCATAAGACCAGCTCATACACCTGGTCACAGCAATCAGAAACACCACACCTCACACACCAGCTATTTCCCTGTGTGCATCTGAACTGCTTGATGGGTGAAGTGCCCACCCTATAAAGCCAAGAAGTCACCAACTCAGGACTCAGCTTAAGGAGAACTGGGTTTGTTTAGCTCAGTTTTGTGCCTCTTACAGAACTAGACCAATTCATATTCTTCAAGGACTCAGTGCTGTATCTTCACACCCGTGTGTGACCGGCCACCAGCTTAGACACACTGCAGCTCCGACATGGCAGATGATACAAATTCTCAGTGCTCATTGTAAAAGCAGCAGCTTTTCACAGTTCCCTGGAAACATTATTTCAAAYCAGCTGAAGCACAGCTTTGTACAGCAGAGCCCCCAGGCACAGGAGGGACAGTGCCACAGTGCCTCTGCCACATGCCCCCTGATCACAGCACAAGACAGAAGCAGGGGATCCAAGGCTCTTCTCTGATCACCAAGGAGCAGAACCTACCTGTGACTGAATGAGAAAAACAAGTAAACAGGACTAAAAGGGCAATTTGCTACACCTGTGCCAGCCAGAAAAATGCATTTATAGTCCTTAGTGAGTTGAGTGCACTGCTCTGTCTTCTTGTTCAGCTCAATCAAAGCATCCCACAGGTGAGCTGTTACAGAACAGGAGCAGGAAAACTAAATCAGACAACACAACTTTCAAAGAGGGACTAACCTCAGTGSTGAAGAAAGAACACGAGAACTCTGCTGGCTTCTCCCATCCAGCATCAATGTACTTTGTATTCTCCCAACACAAAACTATGCACAAAGAATAAAGAGCTCATAAAGCTACAAAAAGAAGCAATTCCAAMATAAGCTGAAAAAGGAGCAATTCCAAAATGAGCCATCAAGAACACCAGGAGAGCACAGTAAGAAAGACTTTGTGGTGGTCCAGATACAAGAATAAACCACAGCCTTCCCAAAGGGTAKACAGGGAATTTACCTAGATGGAACTGACCAGGTCCAGTTTTAGGAAGTGAGAAGAGCTCTGGTTTGTTAGTGATTGCCCACAGCAATACATAAACACCCACAACAACAGAAGCCCAGTGCCACAGGGCCAGCACTCTGCTGCACAGGCAGAGCAGCTGGTGYTGTGGAGGGGACACTATGTGGTGGGTGCCACTTCCAGCTGTGACAGGATCCCAAGGAAGGTGAGGGCAGGCACAGAATGGCCACAAGTCCCAGCCCCCCTTATCACCGATGTTGGAGGCACAGGCTGGGCTGTTTTCTCAGCAGGATGCCTGGCAGTTGCTGTCCCATTTCCCAGTATCATTCACTGYGATGACTGACGGGCAGGATAAACCAGTTGCATCACCACACCCTGCCCAGGAACGCAGCACTGTCACTGAGCACTCACCAGCTCCATGCAACAACACCAGCTGCAGGAAACAGTTACTCCACAGCAGCATTCTTCCCTGCTCATGATGTTAGAAAGGGTGCACTTCATCTACAATACTTAAAGACTTTTGAAAACCTAAAGCATTGGCAACAGTGCATTCACATCCATCTCCTAGTGAAGAACTGAGGCTACATTCTTTAAARGCAATTCACTTCCACTTGCACAAAGCTACTTTTTTTAGACAGCTGCACTCCAAGCTGTTACTAGTCTGAGTCTTTGCTTACCTGTGGGATATGAAAGTTTAGATAAAGGTATTTGACATTAAAATCAGTTGAGAAAAACATCCTTACAAGTTTCTAAGCCTATTTGCTTTTCTTAGCATGACAGGCTTTACAATATTTCTTGCAATTCTCTGCTTCATGCTTTGTTCAAAACTTCCTGATTATACTAATAAAATAATGCCCAAAGCACACCAAAAATCTTTTAATAGAGTCAAATTAAAGTATCGGATCTATTACACCACCCAGCCTTTCCCCTCCACTGGAGCAGCATTAGAGCCTTTGGACATCTCATTTCAACAAGAAGGTTATTTAGTTCTTGAGTTTGGAGTAAAGTATTTAATCACCAAAGGATTTGCAAATTACACATGAATATGCATGTAGCACTTCTCACCATGACATAAATCCTATTGTATATTTATGAATGGATTGCTTTGCCTCCAGCTTCTACATGTATATAAACACAGGTTTTAATCTTCAATTCCTTCCTCCCTCCCTCCTTTTTAAGAAGTTGCTTAAACAAATTTGCATTTTTGGAATCTATTACCTACAGCGTATTTCTTGCCTTTTTTTTTTTTAACTCCACAAACCTTTTTCTCCCATCAGGCAAAGTGCTTACTTATGAAAGGCTTTAAAGGCCCTGTAAGCATGGCCATAAGGGAAATAAGCAGCAGTGTTATATGGCTTGGGAGAGAAAAAGTTGAAGCAACAATTACTGGAAAAGGGAGTGCAGAGAGCTGGGAACACAGAAGTATAAAATGACAGGTCAACAGCTTGCCTTTGACTGCATAGCCACTAGCTAGGGGGGAGTAAAYCCACCATAAATATTGAGAATGCAACATAAATAAAAAACTGTTGTTGTGAAATCCCTAATTCATACTGACATAACTTCATTATTCCCTACACCTCTGAACAGGATCTAGGCTGGCCATGAAGAAGSTAGACCAAAGCAGCATTCCAGCCTGCCTTCAAAAAAGACAGCTAAGAGGCAGTACTGTCATTCAGAGTTGTTGCCACACAACTGCCCAACTACTCCAGACAAGTAATTCAAACAATAAAGCCTTTAAAGGGCGTTGTTAAAACTATTAAACCTTGGTTATTTCACTGCAATTCTGCTCAGTATTAAATCTGACTGCAAAGGAACACCTGCCAACGTGCCACACTCCATCAGAAGCGAGTGCCACAAGCAGATTTCCAAGCAGAAGGTTTACAGGTGCGAATACCCTTTGGGCTGTTCTCATCCTTGTTACTACACACAGCAAAAAGCCAACACCAGGAGCTAACTGCACCAAGTGCCACCTTCTCTCAAGGACCTGGTGCCACCTGGCTCTGGTCAGAAACCCAGAGCAGCCTCCAGGCCCACCTTGCTGCCTGGGGCTGYGGCAGCAGCCACAGAGACACCATGGGACAGGGTCTGACACAAGAACAAATCCTCCCAGCCCAAACAGGCAGGTCTAAACCTGGTGTCAGGTGCCCTCCATCCACGGASGGATCTTTTCCTGATAGGAAAGCAAGAACCACCACAGCACCTGAGGCAAACCCCAGTGACTGCACTGGAAGGCAGCCCCAGCCCAGCCAAGCTACTGAAGATGCAGCACAACTTGTCAGAGGTACCACCCAAAACTGCAGGAGCCTGCATCTGGGAAACAGAGAGAAAACAAACCAGGAAACACTCTGGGGTATTAGCTACAGACTACTGGACAAATAGAGAATAAAGATGAGAAAATTCAACACAGAACATTKGCTTTAAGGATAAGAGTGGCATTTACAAAAGATGTGTGAAAACAAGCCTGAGTGGAAGACTATGTGTGACCAGTTCAGTTGCAAATCTTTGCAAGCTAAGATTTTTATCCATGCAACCCTTTTGCAAATGACCACACCAGGCTCCTGCCATGCACCTCTCCCCTTCCATCCACACAATGTTCTCCTGAAAAGAAATCTTAAAAAGGAAGTGAGTACTGCCCAAGGAATACAAAAGAAGCAAATGAGATGTGCTTTAAGAAAGTATTCACATGTAGGTTCTGCTTTCATTAGCATCAGGCAGATGATGGCAGATGCATTCTAAATTGAATTATCAGTAAGCCAGTTGTRTGAGAAACTCACCATGGCTGCCACACAGCACTCAATGACTAATTAATAGATAGATGACAATGTATCTACCTTTACTCAGAATTACAGACCAACTCAGCTGAGTTTTCACATCCAATTTAAAAAGCTAAACATAGAAAAGTTAAAAAGTCTGAGATATCTTACCAAACTTTAATGCCACAGAAAACCACGAGACATGGCAGAAGCCATGACATTTCCTTTCTCCCTACATACAGATTAAAATAAGACAGAATAACACTCACAGATCTCTTTGCCAGACAAATCTGTCCATGTCTAGAATACTGGAAAACTTTTTGAGAACTGTTAAACAGCCTATAGCCTTCTATGTATGTGTCCATACAGGAACTCAACAGTCCCATCAAGGCAATAACTTGTGCTAMCTCTGATGAGTAAACCTTGTGGTGTGCCATAAGAAAAGACAAATATCAAGCCTGGCTTACTGCCTTGCTGGCTGACAAGCTGTTTAGGTTAGCTGGATGTGGAGATGACTTCAAGGAATTTCAGCAGAATCTCAACAAATGGGTCAACTGACAGCTGAAGTGGAGAGAGACCAGATGTTGAGAAAYGCTGAATAACATACTGAATGGGAGAGTTTAACCTCCTTATTCTCTGCAGGGTTAACACACCACTAATCAAACACACCTGAGCATCACCACATCCATGCCCCCCAATGAAAAAGCCTGTTCAAAGTAATGATTTAATTTCAAGTTGAACCACGCCAAAAATTCTACAATACCAAACATTATTCATGATAAGAATATTTATTTTAAAAAAATTCAATATGAAAAGCTCACTCAGAATTAGATACAGTACAGGTCATCAGAATTTACATAAGTCTTACTATTTTTTCTAAAAATACCCAGCACCACCCAAGAGAGGCCATCAGCCTGAGATACCTCACAGGAAACAAGCTGGATAATTCAAAGAGTGCATCACACATGACAGCCAAATAYTTTCCATTATCATCCCCACCCAAATCCCCTTTGAGATAATTTGCATAAGCAGTTCAAATACATACTCAATATTTCAAACAGCCCCACAATGGAGCCAGTGTCCAGGATGAGATGTCAGTAGAAGACTCCTCCTCTTCCCTCAGGTGCTGTGGTGTGACAGGTTTCTGCTGCCAAGCCATGGTGCCAACCTGCCTGAGCCCCTGGAGGATGTCCCATGGGATTTATGCACCCGGTGGCCCAGGGGCTGCATGGCCAAGGGGACAGCCTGTGCMGTGTGCCACCAGCATGTCTTCTAGTGGCTGCAGAGGCTCAGCTGGCTCATGGCATCCAAAGCTGTGCTTAGCACAGGCAAAATTAACCACTAAATTATCCAAAGTGTGGTTTCACACAGCACTTCTGGGGTTACCTACATTTTCCTGGCTGCTTGAAGGGTCCAGAAGGTTATTTTACCCACTGCTGTTCCTCTGCAGGCCATCCTCCCTGTGGGGCAGGGCTGTGAAGGATGAAATAGCAGAGAGCCCTCTGCTTGGCAGGGGACTGCCCTTGTTCTGAGTACAAGGCTATTAAGGCAGTCGAAAGTCACATATGAGAAATCTGCAAGCTGCTGCAGGGTCATTTAAGCAATAGCTTCACTTACACTTCAGTTCAAAGTAGCTGTGTGACCACCTTACATCTCAACTCTGCACAGAGCAGATATGAATGGCTGCCTCTTGAAAGCAATACTGTTTATTGCGTGCTTTAAATCAATAAAGCTTCCCTCCACAGAGTACATTCTTCTAAAATAGTAATTAGGCATTTGAGGAGAACCAAACAGTTTCACTAAACAATACCATTAGTACTGAAACGTCAGTTTGACATCTCAGCCAGAAAGCATTTTGTCAGAACTAATTAATCCCTACAGCACCTCCATGAGATTGAGAAAGCAATTCATCTGTTTTTTAAATGTGTTGGGCACTTATGCTGCAGAACATCGTGGCTGGGGTGGAAGCCGTAAGTATCAGCACAAACTGAGAACAAACCAAGCCAGGAGAACACTTCCAAGAGCATGAAAAAAACAGAGAACGCTGACAGCTGTAGGATTTGGCTTCTTTGCATCTTCCTGTTACACACCAAGCCTCCTGTGACTATCTGGAGAGTCTTCCAGATGCCACTTCACTGAATGAGTGGCAGTGAAAAGCAGTTATTTTTCTGTAGGGAGCAGTTTTSCCCACTGTTTGTTCAGCCAATTATCTATGCATGTAGCTTTAAAGGGAGGAGGGAACAGTAACCTTAGGCTGTGTGAACAAGAACTGAGCTTAAACTACTCAAATAAAGCCAAGTCCTCATTACCACAAGCAAAGCACGTAACCTTACTAAACAGGTCTCACAAATGGCAAGCAGCCAGCATGAAAAGTATTCCTCTCCAAGGAAGTGGTCAATCTGCATAGCTCTCCTACAGGTGCATGCAGTAGCACCAGTCTACACAGCTCCAGCTGACTCYGCCAAGCTGCTGCCACCCCTCTTTATTGATTAATTATTCCAGCTAACACTTGCCCTGCTGGTGCAGCACTCAAGGCCACCAGGTTCAGCCAGCCCTGGCACARGGAGACCAGCAAGGCTTTCCCAAGCCAGCTGTATGGTCTCTGCCTCTCTCTGAGAAAGGCTTGAAGGTGTCCCACAGGACACAAGTGAGAGGCAAGGCCAGCCCAGGACGTGTCCCTGCTGTCACAAGGGAGCCCAGCGGTGTCCGTGTGGCAGGAATGCTGCTGGGAGTGCTGAGCACAGAGCAAGGACAGCCTTGGCAGCCTGCAGCCACCTCCAGGAGCACACAGCAGCAATCATTTCCCAACAGACTCCTCCAGCAACTGAGATTAGAGCCAGTCCCAAAAGGTGGAGTGGTGGGTCAGTGACAGGGCCCCCTGAGCCACCTAGCAAACATCACTTCTTTACGTACAAGTGATTTCACTAAACTCCTTTGAACAAACCTTCCCATGTTTTCCAATACATTTTCTGGTATAGTCTAGAGAAATTTAAATAGATTCTGACATGGAGATTTTTGCTGCAAACTCATCTTCCCCTAACTGTGCTAGCTATGAAGCTGCCCTGTGAAGAACATCTTTAGGAGATGCTCTGCCTCACGGCTGGGTTCACATGGGCTCTGACAAGTGAATCCATTCTTCCTGTAAAACTCAACCAGAAATCATGGGGCAGAGCTAAGCACCTGGGAACACCTCCTCAGCTGGGCTGGCAGAGAGCCTGGCCAGGTCAAGTGCCTGGGGACAGTTTCACAAGYGCACCCTCAGCAGCATTCCTGGGTTGCCACCAGAGCCAGCCCCACTCCCACTCCTCCCAGCTCAGCCCCAGCTCTGCACAAGCATGCACAACCTGGATCAACTGTTTCTGTAAATGAACCCAGACAGCAAAATTACATTTTTCAGCCAGACCAGCTTCCAGACCTCACTCCCTGCACTGATACAGAATTTTACCCTGGCAGAAACAGCAGCTTAAGGTGCCCCAAAAAACAACAGGACCAAGCAGCTGCCCCAGATGCCCAACACTGCAGCCACCTCTCCTGTCATACCCCYGTCATACCCACATCTTCTGGAATTTACTAGCCAATTTCCTGCCATTCCACTGCACGGAGATCAAGATAACTATGCTGATATGAAAATATATGACCTACATAGGGATGGAATTGTTGATTCTGTTGCCAGATAAGTTTGCAGTCAGTGGCAACTTCTAACTTCACACGCTGTCAGTTTTTAAGGCAAAATTAAAAGAGTGAACTTGTGAGCAAGAYGACCTTGCCAGAGCAGAACATGAAGCTCAACCTACATATTTCTAAACAATGTGATGTATGGAGATTTCTTCAAAAGCATTTCTGATCCTTTAAGACTATGAATTCCCCAAGATTCATTAAAAAGCTGCTGAGCTGAACAAAGCCTCGCATTTCTTTTTTTTTTTTCATGTTCCATAGGGAAGCAAGATAAAATGTTTTTTGTCATTCTAAAGTCACTGCCAATATCCTCTGTCTCCACACAGGTGTGCATTCCACACCTTTAGCAGTGATGCCCTTGTTAAAAGCATTACACCTGTTGTTTTCAGTTCCCTCCCGAGTGTGAGGGGAGCTTACACAACTCAGGATACACTCTGGCTCTGAAGGCAGCCCCTGCAGTCTTCAAAACATCCAGGCTTRTCTGGGGAGTCCAGGGAAAAAAAAATAATCAACCCCAAATCCCCCCAAAATAATAAAGTCTGATCTTTTATAACTGAAGCAGTGTGATGGATTTCAGCTCCAACCCACTTTTTCCAATCTATRGGTGCATTCTGAGCTAACTCATCTTGGAAGGACAGGAGTGATATTAATAAATGAAAATAGCTTCAAGTGTCACAATAATCTTACTTGCTATCCTTGTTTCCTTATGTATTAGCACCTACTTAAACCAATCATTATGGCAAAAAGTGAGAACAGCACAAATCCTACACATTAGGACACCTGTTCTGAGAGGTGGCATTTGGATGACTTTGAAGACTGCATTTTTGTCACTCCCTTCTGCATTTTCCTTCATGGAAAATGGTCATCAGCAGTTTCTATGGGCACACACGAAGCTCCTGTTCCTTACAAAGCTGTCAGCTATTTTGGGGAATGCAAACAGAAGAAAGCAGCAGATTCACATATATATGACAGGGTGCTTAGCTAGATATCAGCAAACAAAGGCAACAAGAGGCATCAAACTAGCAGCCTTCAGCTGCATGACCTATGCCACTGGCACTGATGAAAGAGCATTTCTCTCCCCTGGTCTTTCTATTTTGGACAATTTTTCTCTCATCTTCTTATGCTTACTGATTTTCATCTACAGAAAGGCACAATGACTTTTGTTCCTGCTGCATTTCACTGCCTTCCCTTCTTCCAGCCCTTTCATTTTGAAGGATTCTCACACTTAAGTTAGCTATARCAGCTTTATTCCAGTCATTAAAGTTATCCTACATTTAAGCAAGTAATCCAAGGAGTAGACAGTTACATACGAATTTTCAGCACAACGCTCACATTTCTAAATCTTTAATAAAGGCAGTTTGCAGACCAAGTGTGCAGAGCAGACTGTGGATGAAAAGCTTAAAGATCAGAATAATGCAGAGGAGACAAAACTCTGCAGCACTTCTCATGAAGCCTAGAAGGGCATGGCTAGATGATGGTGCTCTCCATRTTATATTCCTGGCTTTTCTCCACTAAAATCCTCAGGCACAGTAAAGCTGAATCTTCCTGAGTAAATAGGTAGCCCTAACATTTAAAATAGTCAAGATCTTAGACATGACACCACATGCACTGGCCCTCAACCTTGGCAAATCTCTCCACCAAAGCTCTGCTTTGGAGGTTCATACTGGAAAAACCTCCATGTGGAGTAGGAAGGGAATTTAGGTAGCAAATGCAGAACCTGGACTTTTATTTAATGAGTATCTCCCAACCCTTTACAGCAACAAGAGCCTTCAAAAAATAAAGGACCATCAACTAAGGCACTGCCGCCTCGCAAAATATCTGATGCTGTTTAGTAATTTCACCAAATTGAAGCTACAACTGCTCCTATTTCAATAGCTTTTATTCTCAACAGGAGTCCAGTGATAGAAGTGAAATGAGAAGTTCAGTCAGTTCCATCTAAAATAAGCCAGAAAAACCTACTTACACCAGGCCAGTAGGAGAGTACAACACAAGTATTCAAGAGTGGGATGGATTACCAGGYGTGGCCAAATTTTCAGTGCATCCTGAGGCTTCTGTGTTGAAAGGCAAGGAGAAGTTAAAAAATTTATCCTCTTATAAGATAGTCTGAAGGAGGGTKTAAAGAGCCCAAGGACAGCACAGCACTGGAACAGAGGCTCCCATCTCCAATCCTCACTTCTGATGAAAGCTGAAATGTCACCCAGGGCACTCTGTTGTTCAAGTGCTGCTCATGCTGATGCCTAAGAACAGGCAGCAGCTGGTGCTGAAGTTTTGAGACACCACTGGTATTTTCTGTTTGGCCACCAGCACAGCAGCTCCCAGAGCAGATGCACCCTCTGTGTTAAGAAAGAACTGAGACAGCTCTCTGGCATGCTTTACCAACTGGTGTGTACTGGTGCAGACCTGAAAGGTCATGCTTAGGTTTAAAACCAGGAATGACAAATTTTCTCCTCCAGTTCAATAAGGTTTGATCTCCTGTCACACTGTATTCAATTCCTGAATTATTTAATTTCCAACAGATCTACCAAAAAAGGCAGCTATGTGAGCTTCCTCTTACAAAAGGGAAAACACAGTAGGGTTTTGGTTTTCCCCCCACCTGTTCAGAAGAATTGCCTTAGAGCTCTTTAACCTGAAATTCCTGTAATGCAAAGTACCTTGACTCCTTTCTGTTACATCACACCACAGGGACAGCAACAGTYAAATCACAAAAGTCTTCAGACTATTTAATCTTAGATGATTTCCCAAAATGTTCCAACATCCACAGGTTTCTCAGGACTACCCTGAGTCTGAAAAGGTGCAAGGTACCAGTGCTCTGACATGCAGCTGCTCCAGCCAGGGCTGCAGGCACCGGAGCATCACTGGGGTCACCTCTACAGGACAGTGCGGTGCCACCAGGTGCCAGGGATCTCCTCCTGGCAAAGTCCAACAGCCCGTCAGCAGAACTGGAGCCATGGGTTAAACAAGAACTGGAAAAGCACCAGCCCAGCTTCTGATTTCAAGCCCAGGCCCAGCTGAGGTCCCACCTTTCACCCCCTCCTCCCCATCCCTGCTGCAGATCCCGAGYGCCCACAGCCAGGTCTGCTTCCCTGGCAGCCTGCTAAACCAACCTCAGCAGGACTGCAAACCTGCTGTCACTGAACACTGGGATGGCCCATGCCCTGAAGCTAGATGGTATCCCTGCTCATGTTTACTTCCACTAAATTAAGCTAGAATGAAAGATTTAGGGAAGGTTTTAAAACCTCTGTTCTATCTTTCACTACCAGTTGCTACTCGCTGATCAGGTTTACAAAGGTTCCCACTGACACTGGGTTCAGAGTGAGCCCTGACACACATTTCTTCCTCCACATTCCTCAAACCTGCATTTCTACAGCCATGTTACCCACTGTCTGTTGCTTTTTGCTGGGTTACAGACAGAATGTGTAAGCACAGCACACAGAGCACTGCAGCAATTTCACAAACCCATGTCTCAGCTGCAGCAATTTTAAGTATGACTTGTAAAAGGCTAACCTTTCAATCATTTAAACTTTATTTTAAAGTGATGAAGTTCAATGCTCAGTGTGTAAATCCAAGTTCACTCCCCTGCAGGGAACAGGCATCTTATGACCTGAGCTGATGAGAAATCCCCCACCAAGTGGGTTTCACAGGCAGTGGTAATTACTTGGCAGGGAAACTTCTTTCCTGTATGGCAGATGAAAATTTCAGCTCATACAAGCTCACGGCCCACCAGATGATGGGTAAGTGTTGTGCCACACAGTTCTTCTACTGTGGACCAGCAGACTGTTCAAAACCTTGTGGATTTTCAGGGGCAGTTTCCTTGGTAGCACTACTGGAAGATGACTCAGACACAAAGCTCATCAGGGCCACGTGTATTCAGGTGTATTTCTATGTGCACAACAAGCGTCATGTGATAAGAGTTATCAGAATGTGATTATTCTCCTCTAGCACTGGTGAGCAGGTAATGATTCTGCGACAGCTCAGTACACACAGCTAAATAAAGCACCCATTTAGTCATTTCTGTCATTCTTGAATCACTAGCCAAGGACACACAGGAATTTTTATAAGCCTGCATTAGGCCTATTAGATTTCTCACTTGTCTTCATCCTCTGAACAGAATAAAGATGCCAGGAAAGCATTTCTAATTTAAGCTTCCATCGACTTTTACAAAGGTTAAAGAAACACCTTGGAACAACTCTGTTACTGGCCCTTCTCAACCACATTCCTAAAACTGAACCCCAAGACGAGTTCCAAAGCCCTTGCTGGCAGCAGGTTACATTTGTGTACAGTACACACAAGGATTATCCCTGGAATGCAGAACACTCCTTGAAATCTTGTAAACCTGGACAATCATTCACTTCCATGCGTAAGAAAAAACCCATCTAAGTAAACAGAGCAAAGGCAAAGTCCTGACATCCCACCAAGAATGGAAGCCCTTGAATTGATGGCAGGAGCAAGGAGAARAAAGGAACACCGATTCAGAAATCGCCCTTTCTGCCCCACAACAAGGAAAACGCTCACTGTCAGACAGGGAAGTGTGTGAAATGGATCAACAACAAACTGCATAGCTCAGATCGCTGGAATTTCCAACTAGGAAATTCACTAGGATGGATTTTTGAGTTCCTGTTTCTGGGAACTTCAGCTAACAAAGCATTAAACGAAAAAGTTAAAAACTTCTAACTTCAGTGGTGATCCAGTAGTTGAGCTTGCTGCACGTCCAAGCTCCCGTGTTCAGACTCACCATGATTGCCTCAAGCATGGAACTACAACAAGCTAGGACAGAGTGTTGCTTGGAAATGACCCCGGTATTGAGCAGCACCCTGTTTATCTTACTTTTCTAAGTGAGAGCTTCAGGAGAAGAACAMCTCAGAGCAAGCAAGAGCAGGGGGATACCGCAGGGCAGAAGGCGGCAAAGAGGGGGCGATCAGAGACACACCCTGAAGTCCRTGACCTCCGCGATGGCCAAGCTCGGTAAAGCCACGCAGCTGCCCGCAGAGGTGGGCCACGATGCAGGACAGGGCCCGCCGACAGCCCTGCGAGCCCAGCCCGTCCCTCCGCACCGCTCCGAGCCACCGCGGCTCCCCCCGCAAGGGCCGCATGGCCGCGCCGAGCGCAGCGTGCGCTGCGGCTCCGCAGCACGGCCGGGGCCGCCCGGGGGAGACCCGAACGGCAGCAACACAACTCGCTGAGCCCCCTCCATCCCTCCCTGCCCAGGCGCCACTGCCCGGCCAGGCCAACGCAGGTAACGCCACCGCCGTCCCGCCCTGCCCAGCGGAGCCGGGGGACGGCAGCAGGGACCGGCCGGGCTCTGCGCGCACACCGCGGGTCCCCGCCCGCCGCCGCCCACCTGTCGCGGGGGTCGACCCAGCTGGTGGTGCGGCTGCCGTGGTCGATGTAATACACCTTCCCGTCGTAGTCCCGCGCCTCCTCCCAGCCCTCGGGCAGCGGCAGCTCCTTCCGCGGCATGGTCCGCACCGCCGGCCGCGCCGCCCCATGCACCGCCGCGCTGCGCTCCGGGGGCCGCGCCGGGGCTCCCCTCCCGCGGG
>JACDOX010000032.1:1964039-2025066 GCA_014549065.1 Cardinalis cardinalis
AGGAGCTCATCCATCACACCGAGCGTGACAGGAGGGGAATTCCTGCTCGGGGGCAGCTTGTGACAGAAGTGTGCCCRTTGCGGTGACACTGGTACCGCACAAAAGCCCCGGTGCCACCGCGGTGCGTCCCCGACCCAGCGGGGATGGATGCGGGGAGCGGCGCAGCCAGCGCGGTGTGCGGAGCCCGGGCAGGGCAGCACAGGTTGTTTCTCGGCTTTGCCAGCACAGGTTGTTTCTCGGCTTTGCCAGCGCAGGTTGTTTCTCGGCTTTGCCAGCACAGGTTGTTTCTCGCCTGACAGATGGGTTTTCTCCCGAGTGAGGCTCACCTCACACTGCGGCTGCAGGTGGGACTCACGGCAGAGCCTCTGCTGCTCCCGTGGGCAGGTGCCTCGGCTGCCTGTCCTGCTGCCGGCAGTCTGTCCAGCTGTCTGCAGCTGCCGAGGGCAGGGCACAGCGTCCCGCCCTGCCCGGAGTGCCTTGGGGGTCGCTGGAGCAGGGTCAGGTCCGGGAGCAGCAAAAGGATCGTGGATATCCTGCGACATCCCGGTGAGCTGCGGGGATGCAGCCCGGAGAGCCAGGGAGCTGGAGGATGGCACTGCCCGGCTGTTCCCTGCKGGCCTGGCAGGGCCGTGGCAGCTGGGCAGGTTCGAGGCAGAGCAGCTGGTGAACCAGAGGATCTTCKGCCACCCCGGGACACAGGCTGGAGAACGGGGCTGATGGAGCCTCACGGGATCAGCAAAGGGAAGGTCAGAGCCCTGCACCCGGGGAGGAACAGCCCCAAGCACCAGTAGGGGCTGGAGGCCAGCCAGGTGTAAAGGAGCTCTCCAGAAAAGGACCTGGGGGACGAGGAGTTGATCCTGAGGCAGCACTATGTTCTTGTGGCAGCACCTTGCCTGGGTTTGCCAGGACATCACCAAGGGGCTGAGGAGGTGATCCCAGCCCCCTGCTCAGCACCAGTGAGAGTGGCTGGAGGGCTGGGTCTGCTTCTGAGTGAGCAGAGTGCACATGAGCATGAACGTGCTGGAGAGAGCCCAGCAAAGGGCAGTGAGGTGGTGAAGGGACAGGAGCTCTGAAACAGGGGCAGCTGAGGGAGCTGAGGCTGTTCAGCCTGGAGGTAGTTCAAGGGTGATCTAATAATTGTGTACCAGTATCTGCAGGGAGAAGCAATGACAAGAGAGCCAGGATTATCTCAGTGGTGCCCAGTGACAGGCCAAAGGAAAAAGGCAAAGGAAGAAATACAGAGTTCTGGTTAAACATACTAATTTTGCTGTAAGGCTGACTGAGAACTCAATAGGTTACTGTCACCAACCTTGAAGATATTCTTAGCTGGACATGCTCTTAAAATTGGGTTATCCTCACCTGTCCTGGGATACTCTGGAACCAAAGAAAGAGATGGACTTCCAGCCCTCCAGCAGCCTCCACCCACACTAAACCCTGCTTTTTAATAAGGGCCCTAAGTGCTAAGTGTAAAAACTCTCCTCTCATGTGCTTTGTCCCAAGGTTTTTAATAACCTGCCTTCCCCACCTGGGCACAGACCAAGGCATTGAGATGGGGATGTTTTCTAAAAGATCACACATCCTTCACGGGCAAGCAGGAATTTGGTTTTTATCTCYACAGAGAGCTTCTGACAGATAAAAAAGTCTGATTTATCAAGTACTGCCTATTGAGTCAGTAACTACTGCCAACAACTAAAAATGAGATAGGTGAATCACTGATTCATAACACTAATATTTCTTAATATTTTACCTTTATTTGTGTGATGGTTGCAGCTAGTGGAGTTTGAGGACAGAGAGGTATTGACACAGTCACAAGGCCTGGGTTTCAGCAGCATAGTCAGTGGTACAGCCCAGAGTCCTGCTGGCCGATTTTCCTTTTGTATGCAACCACCAAATTAGACTAAAGCCTGCCAAGAGCTGTCATCTAAAGATGAAAAACTTCTGTAAATACAATTTCTCCAATAGCAATGCTGCTGAGCTGCTGCTGCAGAGCACAGACAGCATTACAGAGCGCTGCCTGCCACCTTTGGTACTCATGATGGCTTAACTGCCACTTCCATTGTAAATCCTATTTGTTAAGGATTTATAAATTGGCTGCATTCATTTGCTTGTCTGAAAGTTGGCACACAGCTCTCTCCCGTGGTGTTTTTACCACATTTTGCTTTATTACTTGCTTTTTTTTGTCCCCCTCCTTGGCTCAGAAGTAGCCTGACTGTAACCATTAAATCCTCCTAAGATGCTACCCAAGTATTTTAACGAGCAAGGAAATGAGGGGAAGACCAACCTGAGACATTAGACGTGTGTTTTGAGGAGCAGCACCCCATTCCTGCTGCAGGAGGTGTGGGGCAGCCTGGGCAGGGCTGGTGGCACCTGCTGAGCTCCAGGTGAACRTGGGGGTGCAGGGCTCTGCCTCTTGCCCGTGCTGCAAACCCCACACTCAGCAGGTTGGGAGAGGCTCCTGGGGCCGGTGGTGGAGGAGGCTGGGCAGCCTGCAGGGTGCTGGCAGGCAGACCCCAAACTGTGTGTGGGAGAGGCTGCCAGGATCCAGCCCTCCTGGCCAAGCTGTTTTCTTGCTGCTCACCCGGCTGCATGCCTGGCTCGGGTACCTGAGCACATCACACAGGAGCCTCCACCTCTGTGGCTTTGCTTGTTTCTGGTGATTGTGGTGGGCAGGCTGAGCTGACACAGGGAGCTSTCAGTCAGCTGAGATTAAAATTACCAACTTAGCCCCTGAGTGTGATGGGGCCCCTGTGAGGGTGCTCCAAAGCATTCTGTGTCTGCATTTGTGTGACCCAGKCTCAGCTGCTGGTTAAATGCCACTTGCTCAGGTAATCACCTGCCAGGTGTTGCTGTGTGGACACACACAGCTCATGGCCACAGCTCCAGCTGTGCCCAGCACTGTGCTGGTTTTAACCCTGCACTGCTGGCTTAGGCAGAAGCAGGAAAGGCTTTATGAACACAGGGGAGTTGGTGCTTTGACACTGGCATTTGCCTTTCTAGAGATCTTAGTCGTGTTCAGATGTTGCTGTGCTCAKTGGGGAGATGACAGACGTGCAGGGGGAGGATGACAGAATTGTTCTGATATTACTGACCTCACCAAGCAGTTCCAATTCTACAATATTGGTCTGTATATCAGTACCAGCAGCAGCAGAGCCTTCAGAGACAGACCCTGCCCAGTGGAGCCACTGCCCAGGCTCCTTCACTGCTTTCTGTGGGCCCAAAGTGGCTCTAAGGCTCTGAGATCCTGCTGCCAGTTCAGAGATGTGCAGAGTAAAACACCTTTTGCAGCTGTGTCAGCACCTGCACTGTGGTGGATGCTRACCCTCTCCTGTAGCACAGCCCTTGGAGCTTGGTGCCACAGAGAAGTGAGCTTGGTTCCAGAGGAGTCACAGGTTTCAAATGCAGTGAGTACTGTTTAAACTWAGTAATCCTTGTAAATAAAGAACTTTTATGCTGCAGGCTGTACTGAAAGATGCTGGGAAGGAACTTYTATAGTTGTCAGAGAAGTTCAGAGGCAGGGAGGTCCTGGTACCACTTCATTACACCTGCCTTAATTTGTAAGGTAAAATCCCCCCATTTGAAGTGAGTCACAGTTCAGAGGTCACCTGAGTGACCTTCACGCAGGGTTCTCATGCAAGATCACCAGATGAGCACAGGACAGTACAATTCAGTGGCTGAAACCTTTACCTTTGGGGTTTCTCAGGGCTGTACCCTCAAGGCTGTGTGTTGAAGATATTCCCATGTTTGATCATTAKTGAGTGCTTATTTGAGAACTGTTGTGAGTCTGTTATCAAAGAGGTGAACCTTACAGAAATTACAGCCCAAAGCAGTTAATGCAAATTATTCAATGGCATTCAATGCTGATGAGGTTTTCTTGGACTCTTAAACATGAAATGACCAACGAACATGGAGAGCCTTGGAAGGCAGTGCCATGGTCGTGTGTTCAGGGCAGGTGAGGGACACCTGGCTCTTCTGTCCTTACAGCAGTGATGAACCTGGACTACATGAAGACCAGGGATGGCTTACAGAGGTGTTGGCACAGTCCTTTCTATCTGAAGTTTCTGAGAGGCTGCATTTCCCAAGGGATGGGAGGTGACAACTGGAAGTGCCAGAGCCAGGTTCTCATGCAGGTTTCAGTCTGGCTCTGTGCACTCTCAGAGCCCAGTGTGTGCTCTGGTGTCAGCCTGCACTACAGGGAGCAAAAAAAAAAATCAACCAAAAAAACCCCAACCAAACAAAAAAAACCCCAAAAATAATAATAAAAAAACCCTAAGTGGCTCCTTCCTTTTATTCATTCCCATGAGAGTTCTTGGATGCACTGGTCTGGCCCAGCTTTAGGAGGAATGTCTGTGTGTGCCCCCTAAGGAAGGCTGACAGGGCACTGCCAGCAGGCAAAGCTGGCACCTCTGGATGTCTCCTTGGCAGATCTGCCATCATGTGGCCAAAGTGCCACAGGGGCCACCTGGAGAGGCAGAACAGCTGTGGTGGAGAGGAGCAGGCTGTGCTGAGACGTGCCACACCCACAGCCACTCCACTCTTTGGGATAAGTCAGGAAACAAAACAGGGCTTTTCCAAGCTGAAATGAAAAGTTATAAATACTAAATTCCTTCAGTTACAGCAATCCAATAGAAAAAAAAAAAAAAAGGAAATGTACTCTAATGCTGATTTTCCATCTGGTTTTAGCATTAAACAGAAGCCTATTCTTGCATTCCTGCTCTCTCTACGAGAAGTCAGCTTGCACACAGGTGAGTTGAGAGGGCAAACCCCTGCTCATGGCACTTAGGCTGGCCTGAGCTCGTGCTCTGTGCCTTCCCACAGCCAGCAGTGCTTTCCAGGCCAGGGCCTTTGATGGGGGCCCTTGCTCTGTCCTGGTCACAGTGCTACTGGGGACACAGACACAATGTCACTGTTAAAGCCAMCACTTAACTACTCCCTCATAAGAAGAATCCAGTTCACATCTCCTTGGCAGYGCTTAAGGTTAAGCATCTTATTCCATATGGAAAAGTGAAGCAAGGAAAAGAGAGGAAAAGCAAGAGCTTTGAGAGGAATGGGAGATACCAGTTTGAGGGGAGGAAAGGGAAGGTCATGGAAAGAAAAAGGGAGAAACAGATGCTTCAAGAAATGGGAGACCCACATGGGACCACAAGAGAGCTGGCCATGGCCACACCAGTCCATTTATCTCCCTCATTTGTTAAGTGAAAACTCTTTAGAATGGGCTCTACCAGTCAGCTATTTTTTTCCAGACATGAGAGAATTCAGCTCTTTTGTCATAATTACAAAAAATACAGCAACTCTTCCAATCTCTTTGGTGCACCACACAAGGTTCCCTGAGTCAGGGGACACAGTGCAGTTTACTGGCCCAAAGGACAGGCTGGGTAGTCCATGTGGATGGGAGTGGGGMTGGGGCTCTGTTTGGGAACACAGGAAAGGGAAGTGGCAGAGCTGAGGGGCAGAGCTGGGAATGACCTTGCTCAGGTCCAGCACGATGCTAAGCTGGGCCTAAGAGCCCAGGTGTATTGCTGGGCTTTGCACACAACCTGTGCTGAGCTGCACACTGGCTTTGGAAACTGCAGCTAGCCCTGGGGCAGTGTCTCTGGTGAGAATTTAGCACCATCTCCAAAACTCTGTTAAATGTTAACACAATGGCRTGTGTTAGTTGCAAAGGAGATGAGTAGGGAGTGCATCCCCTGAAATTTGTTACATCTCCTCTGATAGTCATTAATATTCAAAGGATGCTTCCCTTTTAGCTTAACTGAGTTCCTTTTTGAAGTAGCAGAATCTCCAGTTCTGAAGAGTTTCAGCTTTAGGAATGGTAACAGAATGAAGGACACTGGGGACTGTGCAACAGGTTCTCATTTCAACATTCTCAAACTGCAAGAAAAATTCTATCCTAAAAAATGAGCTAAGCAGCTTACCAGGACAGGGCCAGGTAATCCAGACAAACTGCAATAATGCAAAGTGTCTCTACTTTGTGATTTCATGTTTTATTCTCTCATTAAAAAAACCACTTCTTTAAGAGATTTCACTTGTAAAGAACAAAATAATAATAATGTAACAGCACTCAAGAGTCCTTCAGCAAAGAAAAACACCAGCAGTGATGGACAATCAGAACTCCATCTGAAAATGCAGCCAGACTTCACCTTCACAGGATGAGTAACAGGGCTGGGGGTGCCCACGGGGTGCCCAGGTAGGTGTAACTCCCAGCCAGAGTGGGGTGGCTCTCATTTGCACAGAAAAATGAGACATGTTTTGTGAGAGCTCCAGGTGCTGCAGCACACAGGCACCCAACTGCTCAGCTTTAAAAACGCCCCGGAGTCAATTTATGCCCATAATCAACTCGAGCATCTCTGTTGCTATCATGAATCATTAAAAACCTCATTTGCAACCCCAAAAGCAAAACTGTTCTCAAAATTAAGTAGAGCTCCCCAGCTACATCCTTAAATGAGATAAAAGCGGCAGGGCTCTGGGTGATGGATGGCTCCCTTTTATCATCACCAGGAGTGACTGTTTGCTTAGGAGAGGCTCTTTGATCTYACCTCCCATTTTAAATGTGCTAGAAATAAGCAATCTCCCAAAGAAGACAGATTTCATGGAGACTTCCTGGCTCACARCACAGCCTTGCATGTTCCACTTAATATTATGTTACTACATTTTCAAACTGTTTAGAGGTTACTTCAGTGCAATTAAACTAATTCCAGAACTGAAACACAGCAGTTTGAGGGCTGCTAGTCATGATGTGCCGAGAGGGAGGGCACTCCTAAAGCATTTACCAATTTTCTCCTGTGTCCTAAGCAGATTTTTGGGTGATGTGTGTGAAGGACTTTGCTTACCCAGAGATCAAAGGACCAGCCCCCTGCAGGATCCACTGAACCACAGGAAGCCATTTCCACGTACAAAATGCTGTGTGCATTAGAAACAGCCAGACAAGAATTGCTTTTACAAGATTTTGCAATGGAAGACAACTAATTCACAGGAGTTTTAGAGACTTTATTTATGTATAAACAATTTAAACACTTTGCCATAAATTATCTTTGCCTGTCTCTAGTCTTTGCTTAGCAGCAAATTAAAATTAATATAAAAACTCAATGAACAATTCATACATGTATATTACAAAAAAGTTCTTGTACCAAAGTTCTTATTAGACTTTTTTTTTTCTTTTTTTTTTTTTTTTTATGGTGACCGTAATGTGATTGTCTCAGTTTCTCGACCAAACAAACACACTAATAATTTTTAAATCTGAAACAGTGATTGTGCCTTCTGGCTGATGTATGTACAGGGTGATCTGACGTGGTGCCCATTTGCAATAGTGTAACACAATGCCCACAGCTCTACTGGAACTGATACCAACAAACTACTGAATCTAAACAGACTACACCCTGTAACTGTGTTATACTGTCCACAATGGAAATCTTCAAAGACAAACAGAGTATGAAATTTATCTGTAGTGATTTATAGCCACCATTTTGAATGTAACTTTACACTCTGCCCTCTTTGAATAAGTTAAGCTTCAGGCCAGACAAGTGGAGGGTCAGAGTGCAAGTGTGGTTTTGTTACTTTTAAATATATTTTCCTTTCCTATTTCCAGTGCGCTCTCACTTGCATTTCATTTGTCCTCCATTCGCTACACACAAATCACCCCAAAGTCATGTTTTAAATGCATCTGTATTTTGCTTTAAATGAAAACCTCTTGGATATTTATCAAACAAGCAGTCTGAATCATCTGTGTTTCATCAGCTGGTTAGTGAAAGTGGCCCACTTGGATTTCTTAGTTTGCTCACGTGTGAATGGAGTGAGGTAATACAATACGAGGCCTTCTTTTTGTTTTTTCTTTAGACCCAGAACAAGTGGGTAATATTTCAGGGGTACTTTTAAATTTGTACGGTTAAGAGTTTTCAGTCTGGCTTTAGTCCACTTCAGGATGTGGTTTTTAATCACTTGAACAGTAGCATTTAACTCAAAAAATATGAGCTTTTTTGCCACTTACTATCCCAGAGTAGCTCAGCCTAGTGCCCCCATTTAGGTCTTCATCTCCTTAGGAGAGGAGATAACAGTTATGACTACTGATTCATCCAGCAAAGGATGACAGCAGGTTAATTTGTTACCTCTTTCCCATTTCATTCTGTCTTAAAAACTGGATGTTGCTGCTACTGTCTGCTAGCTCTGGGTACTGCTCCACGGGCAGGACATAATATCCCTCGTAACCTTGAACCCTTCCCGTGCTGAGGAGCTGCTGCCTCTCTCCGTCTGTCCATACRCGGCTGCCCTCGCGTCCGTCCCGCGCCTTCTGCTGCTCCTTGGCCCAGGCTGCGGCCAGGGCTCGCTGCCGAGCCTGCTCCAGCACCCTGGCCTTCTCCTCGTCCAGCGTGTCGGCGCTCAGCCCGTAGCGGATGTTGATCAGCAGCGTGGAATGCTGGAACTCAACGTTCGTAAACCTTCGAGTCCTGCCGCTGACGAGGAGCGTGGGCTGCGACACGGTGACGTTGACGCCGCTGTCCAGCACCTTCCTCCCGCTGGTCATGGCCAGGGTGACCAGGTCGCTGTCGGCCGAGCCCACCTTCACAAAGTAGTGGGTGTCCTTGCCCTCGATGCTGTAGTGCATCTTCTCCAGGTAGTGAGCGCCGTTCAGGACCGAGGCGATCTTCCTGCTGTCGTCCGTGGCGATGCTGGAAACACCGGTGGTGACACGGCCCTCCTTCACGGCAAACATGATTCCTTTCCCCACGATGGGAGTGCTTGTGGCAAACCAGTGGCCTGCTTTTTCTCTAATTTTGGCATGTAATCTTTTAGATATGACCTGTCCCTCCAGAGCCATGAAAGCCTGGTTGTGTCGTTCTGTCGTCTGCTGCACTCCTGTAATTAGCTGGGGAAAACAGAACAGAACAAAAAAAACACCAAAGAGGATGCAGATCTGAACATACTCACTTCAGAGACCAGTAATGAGCTTTGCTTTGCTTTTTTAAAGGAAAGACATGCAGAGAAAAATTCTACACTTCAAAAGACCACCCTCAGTTATCCATCCATCCATCCATCCATCCATCCATCCATCCATCCATCCATCCATCCATCATTTTATCCATCCATCCATCCATCCATCCTCATCCATCCATCCATCCATCCATCCATCATTTTATCCATCTTTTCATCCATCATTCCATCCATCCATATCTTGTTCAGAATCAGGTAAATACTCATTCAGCAAATCATTTTGCCATCTGTAAGACCAAATAAAATGCTTCTCATCACCCTCTGTAGCATATATGCACCACATATTTAAATTTTGGCCAATCATATAATGCCCAGTAGAAAAATAAGAAAGGCCCAAGTATAGCACAATTTCAATCAGAGCTGAAACAAATAGACTCAATGWACTAAAAGGTAGCATTTAACTTGTGGACACTTTTCCCAGAGATTTCAACCACTAAATRTAACTAAAAGGCTTATGAATATAAGCTTTTTTGTAAACAGATCACATTTGGGCCCAAAAGCACCAAAGCAATTCCTGAAGAGGGGGTTTAGACTCTCAAATGACTTAGAAGCCTGGGAAAGTGGTATATTTAGGTTTATATGATTATTTTTGTTGTATTCCCACAAAGATGAAATAAACCCAGCAAAGAGTAGGATTGGAATTGGCCTAGTACTCTTCTGAAGTTAATTAAATGGGCTGGAATTTATTATGAAAGTTAAATCCATATACTGTTGTCCACCTTTAACCTGACAAGTACAAATTCTGTAAATGAAGTTAAATGGAGCAGCAAATCAAAACCTCTAAATAGAAAAATGACAAAAAATGGCAAGAAAACCTCTTGCAGGGTGAGAAGTAGAACCCTTTTTAACCAGCAAAACAAGTACCAACCTAAGTTTATTGGAACACATTATTAGGATGGTTTTACCAAAGGTACAASAGATGATAAATTACCCTGACAAAGTCTCCCTTTGTCTTTGCTAATCAAGTTAATCGAGTTACAACTTGTTAATCAAGGAATAACTCAATAAAAGACAAACTAATGACACTGTAATTATGATAACAACGAAGGCTGGCAAGAAAGGCATATGTTCATTAGTATAAAATGTAGCTATACTCACTTCACTTTACACTGAATTAAGTGCTTGGCCTTCTGCTGTAACTACAGAAGAGCCAGCAAYTCTATCCACAGAGTGGGGCAAATTTATCCAAAAAAAGTAATTTAATCTTTCTGCCTACCTGTCCATTTTCACACGCTTGACTCTCAGACAGCTCGTATGGCGGTGACACAAAGTACATTTTTGCTCTAGGGAAACCAGGAATGATGTTGCTAAGCTGAAATCCAAACATCACCAACCAGCTCTTGACATCTGAAAATTGCMAGAAAGCAGCTAAGTGAGAAACACATGTGTTTAACAAATAGAGAAAAAAAAAAATAGGAAATCCATCTTTGACATCCTTAATTTCAAGTAGCAACTGAAGTCACAATTAATATTACTGTGTGGAACTTTACAGAACTGTAGCAATCCACCAGGAAAAGGCACAGGAAACACTGCATTAAATTTAGCCTAAATAAATCATCAGGGATATACCAGATCTTTCTTTATTTTCCATTAGAGCACATGAATTATCCAAATATTTTACAGTATACAGTACATGTTCCATCTCTGACACCTTCTGATATGGCTACTGTATGTAACCTATAAACTGTATTGTATAATGATGTATTATTAGGTTAACACTCTGAAAACATCTGCAAAGTCCTTTGGGGAAAGAGATGGCTCCTCTTCTGTGTCCTACTTCCATCAGCTGTCATCAGGTCTCAGGAGGCTCCATTAAAAGCAGTGAGAAGCTAGATTTGTAAATCAGATGTCTAAATTTAGGCAACAAAAATATCCTCCCCATCCCTCCAGGGAAAGTAGGAGCTGGGTGRGAGTGTTATAGCTCAGCTCTGAGGTGAGCCTCAGCAAGTTCCAGATGTGGGATCAACCACAAAAACTCTATCCTCAGATCTAGCTGTAAAAGCTAAGAAACTAAGTTAATAACAGTAATTCTCASTCTGCAGGTATTAAGAACTAATTACGTATTTTAGTTATCCAAATGGTAACTCTTATAACAATAAAGAATCCATGACTCCATTCTACATTTCCTGTTTCCTGAATTCACGATAATTTCTGCTGAAAAATCTCTCCTGTCTTTCCCAGTGGCCATCTCTCCTCGCTGGCCTACACTGATGCTGCTATTGCCGCTTCTGTGATCTGAGCTGTTGCAAAGCCTGTCTTCCCCAAAAGTCTTTTTTTTCTTAGCCATTTTGACTCCAAAATGAGTAGAAAAATACTCTGCCTCTATGAGGTATCTGTATCTGTCTCCCATCACACAGTGCYTACTGCATTTTTCCTGAACCTTTGGACCACACAGAGTTAATGTTCCTCATAAGGCTTCAATTTTTTTTTATGGTAAAATGGTATCTCCTGAACAATTCACTTCAGCTGCTCCAATTCCACAGAAACCAGAGCAGGACCTATATACAAAGCAGTTACTATTTTGCTGTGCTAATGTGCTTTGCAGCACTGCATTTGCTACAGGAATTTGTTTTCAGCAAAAGCTGTGAATAAACTCCTCTGTCAGGGGTTAACAGTAAGAATGGACTGCAGGGGAAGAGATTTTGGTGTTTTGTTTTGTTCTCTTTTTTTCTAACTATGACAAGAAAGGTGCCACCATAATCACTTCTTGTCTAAGATAATCTGTTCAGTCCTACAGCAACAAATATTTGCATCACTGATGAAGTATTTTATACAGACTACAAGGTGTGTGCTGTCCCTATATGCAATTTATCTTATTTGATTTCATCCAGTGGATTGATAAATTAAATRAATACTATTTCAGAATGTAGAAAAACATAGTAAGATGATGTTGAAAATCAAAATCAAAGGGTGGTGGATGAAAATAGGACTTTTGTTGAATTTAGGACAACGAGGTAATTTTAGTCACCAGTATTTTCACACTATCAGATACAAATCACATTATCTCCTAATTGCAAAGTTGCTCCACTAGAACTTCTGGTGTGTTACACCTACTATTAGGTTGCAATGTACTAATGAAACAGTGCTGTGATTTTCTTTGAAGGAAATGCACACTTTTCTTGAAATTCAAATTACTGCTAAAATTAAGATTCATTCCTTTTAAAAATGGTATCACTACTCTAATTATTGTATACTGCATATTCAATTCTGAAAAAAGCTTTTCCTGAAGACATATTAATTACCTTTCCTTTTAGAAACTGCCAGCAGCTAGTTCAAGTACCGTGTGATGTTACTAAGTGAAAAATTATTCCTAATTAAGAAAGGGTTACAAGTTTTACCCGCTTCTAACATATKTGATCAAAACTACTTTTGTTTCTTGGCTTTACAAAATCCATAACATTTATTAGTCTTTCAGGATGAAATAATCTTAAAAAACATCAAGGATTTAATTTTAAAGACTAAAGACTGTTTGCATATTAAAAGTTAAATGGGAAAAAGAGGTCTAATTAAATCCATTATCGGTGCTACTTCTTAATGTGGCCATGAGCTCAGACTGCAGTTAATTTTGAAAGTAGCCCTGAAAGAAAAAGATCTGAACAGTTCTGGATAGTGATACTGAACCAACCTGCCAGTGATTCCTATACATGACTTCACTTTTCTTGGTACAGAATTAGAATGAACACTTCTTTATACAGTACTAGTTCAATAGGAAGAGCACTRTGGCTGTGCTGAAATTTTGTATTCAGACAAACTTATATTTTTTTATTTTATTTTTTTCCCTCCAKAATTCATCATGGCTTCTCTCTTAGAGCCTTTTGTTCAGGGAAGAGCAGTACCAAGGAATCAGAAATAGCCTCTTCTTTTCGTAGCCAAAAGAGGAAAATGGCCCAAACTTGATGTGAGGATTGAACAAAGGCTTGTAAAGAGAAGCTGGGTTTCTTTCCCAGATCAGCTTCCAAGCTGTAGTGYTCTGTATTATAAATGTGAAGAAGTCTCACCTGTTACATAATTCTTTAGATCCAGCTCATTGCTGAGAGGGTTGTTACTCTTGAACATGTACAGATTGAAAGGAGCGGGTTCTTTGCCAATATTTTTCCACATGGTGTAATCAGGAGATGTCCAGCGCCCAGCCAGGACATCATAGTCCCTCTGGGTAAAATGCACAAGTTTGGTTAAAGGATCATACAGCCCTCCATGGAACCCAATGACCAGCTGGAAATCTGGGTTGGAGTCGTAATAGATCTCCCCATAGGCCGTGTACTGGAGCTGCTTGATCATGAGGCCATTGATGCTGAACACAGCTAACGGGGTGCCTGTGTTATCAGAGGCCACGTAATACTCTTCCCCACTGCTGCTCTCCATTGCAAAAAGGTGCCCTTGCAGATCATAGTACAAAGAGGTAATTTCAGAGTTGGAATGATTGTAGACATGAGTTACCCTTGTTGGATTGTGAAGATCAGCATAAAAGTATTGTAGATGATGCCCCAGGTTGGTCTTGCAGGAGGCCCTTCGGCCCAGTCCATCGTAGCGGTACTGAACACTCCACCCATTGGCTTTGTTGTAAGCTCTGGTCAGGAGCCCTTTGGAGTTGTACTCAAACACGTCTGCACCCCGCTGCCACAGGAACCCATCATCATCAATCTTGTAGGGGATGTCACCCAGGCGCGTGATCCTGTCCCTGAGGTCGTAGCGCAGCGGCATCAGCCGGACGCTGTTCCCAGGATTCAGGAGGTGCAGGTTCCCGTTCAGGTCGTAGCTGTAGCGCCAGGTGGGCCTGTCATTGACTGCCACGCTCTGCAGCTGCCCATCTCCATCGTAGTCATAGGTGTACTTGGTGGTGTTGGCGTAGGGACCAAGTTTGAGCTCTCTTTTGGTCACCCTTCCCATGCTGTCGTACTGCACGGTCATCCAGTACATCAGGGACCGGAACATTTCGTACTGCACCTCCTTAATGCGCCCGTGGGTGTCAAAGTGCTTGCTCAGCGTCATAACTGCCGTGGTGATAATTTGGTTTATATCGTAATAAATAACTCCGAATTTGCCAAAATGCTCAACTTTGCCAGAAATCTCATCRTAACGGTAAAGGTCAACTGGAAGAGGCGTCTCACTTATGATGGGTTTGATGCTTGCAATTCGGAAGCTGTTGTCATGATACGTATAATCAAACCTTGCATTGACCATTCCTTCTTCAGAGAACCTGTAAATTTGTTTGTCAACAAGAGGACCGATTTTCCGATAGCGAATTGTACAAGAAAAACCTCCACTTTGCAAATTCACCATTTTTAGGACACCCGTGGTTTCGTCGTACCCAAAAGTAACCGCCGTGCTGTCATAAACAATTTCAGACAGCTTGGACAGCTTTCCATACTTGTAGAAGACTTGTCGGCCGGTACCTAAAAACGATGTTTTCAGAATCCTGCCGTCGTCGCTGTAATCAAAAATGACGGAGGCGTTGCTCTCGGGCGGGTTGTAGATGTTCCTGATGTAGCCGACGGAGGTGTGGGTGGACATGCTGTGCCGGGCCACGCTGGGCATGGTGACGGCGTGCAGGCGCTCCGAGGAGTCGAACTCGAAGATGTACTGGCGCTGGCTCTGCAGCAGCAGCACCATCGACTGCAGGGGAAACAACAACARAGCTATCAGCATGTGGCCCCAGAGAGGGAACTGAAGAAAAGTTTACTGGAGAGGCACTAATGTTAAATGAGTACAAAGAGAATCAGATACATTAGTCAGGGGCAGAGAGCTGCTCGGGAATATTGTCAGGTTGCCAGATGAGAGGATCTGCTCCTTGGAAATCAATACGCTGACACTCCAGAGAAAGTGTAGGTTAGCAACCTGTGAGCTGTCCTCCCTGTAGGAGGACTTTTTTTTATTTTCCTTTTTTTTTTTTTCCTGAGGGATGCAGAGGAGTTAGATAAATGACTTGATTTATCTTTCTGCCAGCAGTTGTAATTCACAACTGTTACGGCGAAATATGTGAGAAACTAAGCAGAGAACATCAGCTCTGGTTTACTTAGAACAACAAGAAGGGAAAGGGAAAACAATATGCAGTTTTGCAGTATTTAAGACACTTTTATGACTGAAGTGTGCTAATTAGGCTAAGTAAAAATGCATTACCATACTTTCATTTAATAAGTAACAATTAGACATGAATTACCTGTTTCWACATGAACCTTTTGTCAGGTTTTTTCATGCATTTTTGGGCTTAATTAATAACCACAATACATTGTGTTAATTTATTGCCATTCTACATCAGGAAAATATCAAAAGACAGAAACCATGAACAAAATATTTCCCAATAAGAATTAGTCATATTCAGCTGACTAAATGAAAAATAAGGAATTCTGAGACCAGGGATGGCTAACAGCTGGGATACACCAAAATAAGGAATTCTGAGACCAGGGATGGCTAACAGCTGGGATACACCAAAATAAGGAATTCTGAGACCAGGGATGGCTAACAGCTGGGATACACCAAATCTTAGCCAGCGGGCATGCATGATTTATGTGCCATTAAGCCAAACAAAACTTTGTGTCCTTCCAGCTCGTGCCAGGAGGCGACACCGTCACAGACGTATTTTCTGAAAAATCCTTTAGTTAGGATCTTTTCTCCTGAGAAGCTGGGAAGCTTCAGCTTCTCCATGTATTGCTGCTTTGAAATGTCATTTGGAGAATTGTTTACCCAGCATGTGAAATTGTTTTTACTTAGTGACCAAWKACAGCCACCTGTGTCGAGGCTGTGAGCAGTCACAAGATTTTATTATCACTCTACTCCATTCCTTTCCAGCCTTCTGATGAAATCTTTTCTTCTATTCTTTTAGCATAGCTTTAATATATCATTTTCTTTTAATACAACATCTATCATAAAATAATAAATCAGCCTTCTGAAACAGGGATTCAAGATTCTCATCTCTTCCCTTGTCCTGGGAGCCCTGCGAACACCACCACACTACACGACACCACCTACGTTTTCCAGGTAGGTGTAGCTCCAGACTTTGCCGTCGGCGAACATGCGCGACACGATCCTGCCCTGCTTGTCGATGTCGGTCCTCTCGCTCATGGCCCCGCGCTGCAGCCCGGCCAGGCGCCCGTTGAGGAAATAGGAGACRTTGACGGCGGCCAGGCCGCTGCTGGGCAGCCAGAGGAAGGGCCGGCCCAGCTGGTCGTAGATGATGCGCAGCGTGAACTTGCGGTGGTCGTCGTAGATCTTCTCGGTGCGGATGTTGCGGTCGTAGTCGATGGACAGCAAGTTCCTGCCGTGCACCTGGAAGGAGGGAAGGAGGCTGAGCTCAGCCAGAGCTGGGCACACCCAGCTTACAGCGGGGAAAGAGGATGCCTTTGTGGTATCATGGGATCAAAGCCCATCTGCCTAGTAAATTGGAAGGTCTCAGCTTAATTAAAGCACCTGAATTGCATTTAGGGGATGCAGGGTAATGGCCTGCRGACTTTAGCAGAAATTAACAAGGTTTAACTCTTGTCTAAGGCTTTGAAGGCCTTCAGTTTAGGTAATCCTAAATTTCTTAGATGATGGTAAGGATTATAGGGGAGATAGGAAGGAGTATGGCAGACATGGTGGTTAAGATGGCAATTAGAATGCTGGTTGGCTTGTAAGTGCATCATTGTTTTATGTGGTTTGTGGTGTAAAACAGGGAAATCCTGTGAGAAGCGTAGGGCTCCTGTCAACTGCCTTTTGCTTTCTATTTGGTAGTATATTCAAATAATTTGGGCTCTTACTGGGGTACTTCCCATCTCACTGCAACATGGGAGGTGATATCCTACAGTAAAAAGCCATTATGGTCAGAACAGACAGACATTCTGCACACCTAGGTCTTAAAATGCAGAGAAACAAATTATTTTGCATGGAATATTTTTCTACATATTCTATTTTTCTATTTTTATGTTACAGTCAGAACAGACAGACATTCTGCACACAAGGTCTTAAAGTGCAGAGAAACAAATTATTTTGCATGGAATATTTTTCTACTTATTCTATTTTTCTATTTTCTATTTTAATTTTGTACTTCCACCATCAAATTTTTTTTGCCTTTTCCCCTACAATCACTCTAAGAACAACAGAAGAAATTTTTGTGGCTTTATTGAGGTTTAGCCACTTGGCTTCTATAATTGCAACACCCTGCTTCRAATTCATTCATTTACTGTTTTCTTCCTCTACTTTCCAAATATTCAATAGATCCTTCACTTGGTATGGACTAAAAAATTCTGATTATACAGGCTGGGAAAGATGGACTTCTAGTGTTGAAAACAAAGGTGCTAAATAATTAGGTTAAATATTTTTCTTTTTCCCCTCTCMTTTTTTTGYKATAATTTTCATTCAGAGTACAGCATGAAGTGTTCCAGYRSCAGATTTATTTATTWATTTATTTAAAATAAAAGAGCAAAACAGAGGCAAAGRAGAATAAGAATGCCAAATGGGGAACCTTCTAGGGAGAGTGTTATAATGAGAGATACATAAATATATTCACTGGRGGGTAAGGCATAGAATTCAGGCTAATGCTGTAATTTGATAAAGCTTCTTAAGTAATTTAATTGTAGATGTATCATTAATAAAGTAGAAGTTTTAAAATTAGATATAATTGCAGAGCAATGACTAATTTAAAAGTATTCATCAATTTCTGGGAATTTGTTCTTTAGCTTATATTTTACAGTGGCTTTGATAATGCAACGTTTCCTCTTATCCAAAATTAAACTGTACATCAAACAATATGTAAATTAACCCTGAGCCTTTCTTGAGGATATAAAAATTATTCTGAGATATATTCACTGGCAGGGGTAAACCCAATTCCCACCCCAACCAACTCAGTAGAAATTCAGTTATACAGACACATTTAAAATTAATACAGTTTCATGTTTGTAAAGAAATAATTATTTCAAATTATTGCTCATTATCCTAATTTTTTCCATTAATGAAATTAATCTCTTTAACAGTTTGCATTTCCTCAGTGGGCAATTACTAGGAAAAAAAAAAGCTCTTTTCTGTAGGTTTTCCCAAAGGTTATCCCAGCAACAACTTGCCCTGTGATTCACAGAAAAGACATTTTTCTTAAAACACCTTGGGGCAAAACAAGTCATATTCTGCTTTCCCATTGCAATGAAAATAAAGCCAGGGAAGCCAAACTCAGCATCAGCTGTTTCTCAACTGGTTACTCTGGTTTTGTAGGATCAACCCTGATGGCAGACACAAAAAAAACCTTTTTCATGAGCAGAAGAGAGCTCTGACCTCTCAAAAACATTTAGCTATAGAATGAAATGGTTAGTGTATGACTGAAATAGCCCAATTTCTTAGGGGTGAGCAGATTTTCTAAAAAGAAAAAAAAAGTCTTTCAGAAAGATTATGAACTGAATTTTAGCTTTGGGGGTTTTGTTTGTTTAGGTTTTTTGTAACTTCTGAAGCTTCATAAATCAGCCAGGGTTTTTGGGTTTTGTTCCCTCCATTACAGTAACTGCAATAGAAATCTGCACAAAGGAAAGTCTGACTGCAGGTATCYTCTCTTTTTTCAAAACCATTATAACAGTTATTTGGTTTTGCCATAGAAAACAGAATTAGTAGGGTTTTAAAAATTATTACACACACAAGAACCATGCACACACACAAATATCACTTGGAGATGCTCACACAAACATCGCCTGCTTGGTGAATTCAGTACCTTCACTTGCTTTTGTAAAATGAGTAAAACCAGAGACTGTAATTGCAGTCTCTGGTTTAATTATTAATTAATTAATTAATTGGGTTCCTATATAATTAATATATTAATATTAATTATATAGGAACCCAAACAGGCTGATAACTCCCACCCTTCCTGGGAACACTGAGGGCAGTCCCAAGTATCACAACTGCAGATTACTCCACAGGCCATTTCTCTTTTGTTCACTAATCTGATTTTCCCCTGGCTGCTGCTGAGGTGGCCATAGGGACGAGCCCTTTGTGCCTTGGAAGGTCTGGCCACAGGAATCACTTATAGGATGCTGCTCCATAATCAAAACTCTTCAGACAGAACCTCAGCAGGACTTTATCTGAACCTACAGCAAGACACTGAACGTGTGGTGCATCAAACAGCAGCAGACAGTGAGTGGGATAAGATACAGGTGCAGTTCCTTCCTCAGGTGGATGGAATGTGCCCAGGCAGGTGTGCAGATTCCTACAGGTGTGGCTGGGTGGGCAGAGCCTGGGCTCAGGCAGCACCACTGCGTGAGGGCTCATACAGCCAGCCAACATTTGGGTTGGGAGTCACCTGTGAATCGCCCAGAACAACCCCTCTGCACTGAGCAGGGACATCTTCAACTGGACCAGGCTCTGCAGAGCCCTGCCAACCTCACYGTCAATGCTTCCAGGAATGGGGCACCTACCACTGCTCTGGGCAACCTGTGCCAGTGCCTCTCCTCAGCACCATAAAAAGCTTCTGTCTGTATCAYGACTTTACATCTACCCTCTTTTAGATAAAGCTGCCACACCTTGCCCTAGCACAAAGTCTGCCCCATCTTTTTATAAGCCCCCTTTATAAGCACAGGGGCATGGGCTCCAGCAAATATTCCCCAGAGTACTGTGAGGTGAAGTACTCAGCCAAGAGGTGAATCACAAAGAATGCCACCCCTCCAGGCACACTGCTTGTCCACTGGGGCTCCAGGAGGTGGCCCTGGTGCTCTGTCAGCTCTGCAGCAGCACCCTGCTCTGTGTCACTGTGTGCCACCTGCTYCCCACAGCATTCCAACACACTTGCTCTGCTTCGTTCACTAAACAACTTGTAAAGATGAATTASAATAAATGAGATGCAAATAAATTCTATGCTTTCTCCCTCGTTTTCAAATTTCATTTTCAGTCCACTCAACCTGTGATAATCTCATAGTGATTTTCATTTAAAAGAGCTAAATGGATATGTGATTATTGTTACAGGAACTAMCACCAGACAATTAAATGTTGAGGTGTTGCTAGATAAAGCATTGTTTTGATTTGCATAAACATGATGCAAGAAAACCTATCTCAGAAAACCTATCTCAGGCAAGGTTTCAGCACTAAGATGTGCTTAACTTCAGCTAATTACCACAAGTACCTCTGTTAAATTTTTAGTATTGAGAATTAGGATTACTGCAATTTCATTTCAGCATCCTATTTTTATTTTGAACAACACCTAGTCAAAAYGTAGAGCTGATCTGTTTTCCACTTCCAATCAACTGCTGCAGGTCAACACATCAAAAATCAATTGCACAGACATGAAATTTAGGCATTAAGGATTAGTTGCTAATCTCATTCAATTTTTTTGTCCAATCTTCTCCCTCTCCCAAATAAGTACATTCTGAGCATTTGTGAGAGTAAGGAAAGATTTGTCAACTCAACACCGGGAATTAGATGCTAGCAATAGGAAAATAGAAAAAAATTAACATCCAAGGCTTTTTTTTTCTGGTAAATCACTACATAACTGCTTGCATATATTGCATTTGCTATGTGATCTTGAACACACTGAACTGTTATTTTGTGTTCAGTGATGTTGAAAGAATTGCTAAAAGAGTGAGGACTTGATCAGCACTGCATTTGTTTTCTGCCCAGTATTTCAAATCCCTTCCAAAATTGCACATACTGAAGTAGTCCAGTCAAAAAATCAGAGAAAATCAGGCCAGCAAAGCAGATCTTTAATTTGGCAGGGGACGGATTACATGACCTGACTGTCTTCCTTATCCTGTGCTTACGATTTTTTAATTATGGCAATTATTTTCCAATCTGCCATTTGGGAAAGGGAACAAACACAACATGCCTGTCTCAGTGAGTCTGTAGGGGGATTTTACAGCAGCAGAATGCTGTAGTTGTTTTTGCTCCCCAGCACGAGCTGGGGTAAGTCTGCCCTGGCAGTTTTACAAGCGGCGAGTGCTCAGATTCCCACCCCCTTGAGAGGCAGTGTTTTGCAGCAACAGGGCAATGAAGCTGGAGGAGGCTCTAGAAAACACCTTTTGAGGAGTGGCTGAGGGAGCTGGGGATGTTTAATCTGCAGAAATGTTGGTGTGGGGGTACCTAATTGCTCTCTGCAAGCTCCTGAAAGGAGTTAGCAAGATGGGGGTCGGTCTCTTCTGCCAAATCTCAAATGAAAGGACAAGACAAAATGGCCTGAAGTTGCACCAGGGGAGGTTCATATYAGATATTTGAAAAAGTTTTTTCACTGAAAGAGTGTTCATGCATTAGAGTATGTTGTCCAGGAAGGTGGGGGAGTCACCATCTCTGGATGTGTTCCAGAGGCACTGGGATATGGCATTTGGGGATATGGTTTGGGGCAATTACAGTGGGGCTGGGGCAATGACTGGACTAAATGATACTGAAGGTCTATTCTAACACTGATGATTCTGTGATTCTGTAATATTTTAGGTATTTTTACCAATCTATTTTGGAATACTTTTAGGAACAAACTCTACAGCTGATTGCAGCAGATGATCCCATGCAGCCAACTGAGCTCTCCAACAATGTCACACCAAAGACAGTCCCAGAGCTGTACATTTTTAACAAGTAACATCCTTAAAAATAAAAACAAAACAATTTTCTGCTCAAAGAGGAAAAGATGATTATTGTAACAACAGGTTCTACTTACCCTGAGCTTTCTTCCAAACACCGTCACTTTGCCTTTAATCTGCTCCTTCCTCAGGCGCCATTCAATTGAGTTTAAACCATTTTCCATGGGCAGAGAAATATTACAGCGTCCTATGGTGGGAGTCACAGTCCCAGCCAGGACATGAGGCTCGCTGTGAAAGCTAATSCTCATGCCATTGGCATACATCACTCTCAAAGTACCATTATTACAGAGCTGGTAGCTGTTCCTCACTTGATCTACAGCAATAATGAAAAGAAAATAATTTAGCTACTCCAGTCATAAAGAAAACATATAGCTTAATTTGATTGGTTTTTTATTGCACTCCTGTTGATGTTAAATGAAGTCAGCCTGCAATTACCATTTACGTGGTACTATGGTGGAAATTACAGATGTTACTGATTCATGTAAAGAACAGTAGTGTAACAGTGAGCCTGCAGAGAGATACTGTGTTTATTTCATTATCTTTTCCCTTCAGTCTTAATTGTGAATCAAAATGCACAGTGATATGTGTTGAACCACGTAATTTATTTCTGATATGAACAAAAACTCCTGAAAACTGAACTGCTGGATAAACAACAAAGCATTAAACTCCAGGACAAAAAGAAAAAGATGATGATTGSTGGACTCTTTGTAAGTAGGAAGAAGTGCCTCTTCTTTTTTGTTTCCCTCTGTTTAAAAACTGTCTCCAGGCAGAGGCCTTGTACAGAATTACAGTATGGCTTTAAATCCTCAAGGAGTGAGGCTCCAGCAGTGCAAGCTGGCAGCCACAATGGCTCCCTCTCCTGCCTCCCTGCCTCCCCACACTGGCCTGATGTGCACACCTGGCCCCTGTCGGAGAGGAGTTACAGAAACAAGCCTGTGCTTCTCTGGCCATGCTGTTCTCCAGCTGTATGACACAGCCAAGTTCCCCCTCAGCCAGGATGGAGTGCCAGAGTGTGCAGCTGTCAGCAACACATCAATATTTGCCTGACAGAAGGACAGCATCTACGTAATTAATCATCTGCTATAAGAGAAATTAAGTCTTTGTAACCAGACCTGTCACGGTATAATAGTCTACAAATGTTGACATTTATGTCAGGAGGAGACTATTGTTTGATGGTGATATTCTCATTCAGGTGACATTATATCTTAATTAAAAAGCCCCATCACTCACCAAATCCCTTTCAGTCTGTATTTGATAAGTGATCCCACTCCATCAGATCCAATGCCTGGGTGGTGCTGGAATGCTCTACACAAACTCTGAGCCTGTGCTGCTGCTGCCTCCTGCCACCCTTGGSCTGTGACTCTGCTCTTGGGAGGGCCATCTCTGGCACCACACCATCCACTGCCCTGACTSTTCTACACTCTAATTAATGGCAGAGTATAAATTTAGAAGATTTCTTCTACTAGAAGGCTTCCTGAGCCTCTCCAGAAGGATCTCCCCCAGCAGTCAGGTTGCATCTCTGTGGCACGGAARTCAGAACCAATTTTGCAGGGAAGTACAGAGAAATATGCAAGTGGGTGAAGTGACCCTGACCCAGGAGGCAGTGGCAGGACTAACTTTCCCCAGCAGATAGYGACCATATGTACTTGACACAAAGCAGGACTGCAAAACGGCTCTTACCTGTCCTGAAGACCTGTCATTTTAGGAATAAGCTTTATGGGCGTTTTTCTTGCAAACCTTACACGGTTTCCCCCTGCTCATAAGTCTACTAATGACACGAATCATTAGTGAATTGCTTTCTCAGGCTGTGTGTGTGGTGAGGAGTGTGCTGAGAAGTGTGCTTTGGTACCTTGAACAACTGTATAGGAAGCCTCCACAGAGGAGAGATTTGTGATGACCGTGACATCGTCATCCCGATTAGAATTCTCAATGTCGATGGTAATGGACTTTTCCATTTCCCGATGAAGGCTAGTTACCACTCCAGTGGGACGTGTTACATTGGTCAGACGCCCTTCATGATCATAGCTAATAGAAAAGTTAGTGAGAGCAAAAAAGCATGAGGATATATGTTCATTTCAATACCCAATGTATTAATAATGCAGCACATTTGTGCAAAAAAAACCCCAGACTGAAACAGATTTTCAAGAACATCCTGGCCATATCTATTTCTCTGTTCTTGAAAGAGTTTATAATGATGAAATAATATTTTTTAGATACTGATCTCGAATACATGGGTGCAAATCCAGGCTAGCATATTTTGAATAATTAAATTAAGTAAATTACTATGAATATACGGAGTGATATTTGGCTCAAACAATTATAACTAGTAAATTAGTCTGCATTTTAGTAGTTGCATTTCACTCTAAGGAAGTGGATTTCTGATGGACACTGCAATAAACAATTGCATAAACTGCACATTTGCTTTTGAATACCTAGTGAAAACTAAGTATAGTCTTGAGTGACATATCAAGGAATAAACTTGCCATAAAGTATTAAAATATACATCAGCTTGACAACATTATAATTTCACTTAGATCTTATCTGTGGTATTGAACTGTATTTTGGGGTCAGTATTTTGGATCATAAAGATGAAAGATGAAAAGTACAAAGGGCAGCAGTCAGCACTCAGAATTGACCTTAGAAAATGATTTAAATGCTCCATAGGCATAAAGATAAAAAAAAAAAAAAAAGAAAAAAAACAGGAAAAAAGCTTTCCATGATTTTACAGAGTTAAATTTCTTTAGAGGTATAAAGCCTGAGGAGGGGGGAAAGAAGGAATGCTGCTGGAAATCAAATCACACCCTCTCCCCCTTTCCCGCAGTATGCTCTAGTTGTGTGCATACATTTGCTAAAGRAGCCATCCCTTGGATTTTAGGGGCAAGAAATGGGGACCTGAAACAAAATCAGCATTCCAGTCTGACACTCTGCTTGCTGCAATTCTCTACTGGTGCAAGTCTCTCACCCAGCCGCTACCAAAGCACAGGTGCTTCTAGAGAGCAGAAAGGCAAGAAAAAATGTCCTGTGTAGATAAAGGGAAAAGTTTAGGCAGAGATTGAAACCAACTGGTCATCCTTGGGATGGAGAGATGCAGGGAGCAGGAAGCCTGGAAGAGAACTGGTAAATCCATTGCACTGCCTGAGAGTAACAGAAGAGAAGAGGAGCACGTTTAGCACCATGGAGCTAGCTCAGTTCATTGCAGGCTGTGGTTAGCTGTGAAGATGAAAACAAAATCAGAGCTTTCAACACGGCTTTACAATTAAAACACTCAGAAACCTCAGACTAGGCCACCTGAACTTACAGCATATCTAAAAAAATTAAGACACAGATTGGCTCCTCAGTTAAAACGAACAAAATACATGACTTTCAAATCCATTCAACTGAATACTGGGGAGAAAGGAAAAAATCACCTGTGGAGCAACAAGCCTTACCAGAACCAATGGAAGTATTAGGCAAAGAAGGAAATMAATAAAACAAAGCATCATGGGACTTAAAAGGGACCAATAATACATTGTGTTCATTTAAGTGGCTCAGGATCAAAGAAAGATTAAGCAGCATGATTTTTCTCAATATAGTCACGAGTTTCTCMCCACAGATACATATATATTTATATATAGATATATTATCATATCAGCAAGATACTGAAAAAAAGATAGTATGTTGAGATAATCTATGAAAGTGGGTTAAGTCTTTATAGAGGTCTTCACAAAAAATATTGAAAAGCACTCCAAAAGAACAGCTAAAGGAAGAACTTGATCCAGCCAAGCATCTGTCTTGCAGGGGAAAAATAAAAAGTACAAAAAGTGGACAATTTCAAAAATTTTAAAGGTTAATAAGGCCCCTTAAGAGTCTGTATGTGGTGTGTTTCATGATGAGCAGAATGAGGAAGAGAACACTTGGATCTTACAGCACAGACAGTGTTATTTAGGACAAACTAGAAAAAACTRTGAGTGTCTCCAGTGTGACTCTGCAGCACTCGGTGAACTTCCAGAAAAATGGCTGGTGAAATTCCCCATCAGCAAATATATTTTAGGCAATGCAAATGAGACATTAATTTAAAGTTTTCATTCACATTGCTGGGTTTTTAATTAACCTAGGAAAAATTCCTGGGGATTGCTGTGGGCTACTCACTGGAAATCTCTATTCAAAGTGTAAGGGCAGTTTAAAAAGTAAATATGGATGTGGMTGTACAGAGATTGAAGCAGAAAAATGAAAATATTCCAGTGCTATTTCAAGAAATGATTGTTTTACCCCTGYCATGGGGTGTGTTCCCCAGGGCTGGTCACAGCTTTGAAAGCAGCAACAGTACAGATTAAGAGAGTTTATAAGCAAGTGATGGATACACTTCACAAAATACATACAAAAGTACTCTCATTGAAGATATGCAGACCATTTAGATTATTAGTTAGATTCATAAAGATTCATTAAAATTCACTACTTAAATGATATAAACACACTCTGATACCAATATATAAAGAAGGCATTTCTACTTTGTCCATTGTATCAAAATAAAATCTTATTAAAAAACATACTTTAAAGGTAAAAAAATTAAAATGAATATAACAGAAACCTTTTATCTACCACAAAATTTAGGTGACATATTCCTGAGGTTTTTTTAGAATTTATGTACTATATGAGAGCAAGTGCTCCATAGAATACAACACCCAGACATTTATCTGAATAATAAGAATAAACCATATATTAATTAAATTATTATGTACTTCTCTTCTTCATGCCATGAACCTGGGTCTAATGAAGTAAAAAACCCAAAATTTACAACGAAAAATATATTAATTGACCTGATGTCTTCTTCAGAAGCAGTCTCTGTCTATTGCAGTCTGTGACACAGCATCAGCCTGCATGAATCAGGTCTGATAAGGCAACCTGTACATTTTCAAATGAGGTGGGCTATGGGTACTCTGAAATTCCTGAGCTTTTGTTACTGACTTCAGTTAGAGTAAGGCTTCATCCCGAGTTTTTCTACTAATAACATTACAAAGACAAACAACCTTTCTTTATCCCAGTACCTTAAAATTTAAAAAACAACAGCATCTCCCCACTGCTACCTCCCCAACTCTTTGCTGTGACCCAGACCCCCCTGCCAGCAGGCAAAGCTTTCCCAGGACAGCTCTGGGTGACAGAGGCACAAAGCTGGGGGCTGTCTCTGCCAGCCTGASGGCTCTGAGCTGCCCATGGCCACACCTAAAGCTCAGCCTTGACCCTGGGACACAGCTGAGCACCAGGCACCTTCTCAGGTAGCTACAAACATCTGTGCATCCCTTCAGTGGGCTTGTGACAGTGCCCTGAGGGCTGCTGTCCCCTGGCCACTGCTGTGGCACTTCTATTCCTCAGGCAATTTTTATGAGCAGCATCGCAGCCTCAGGTCTGAGTTGTGCTCCTGACAGCTCGTGGGTGGAGCAGGAAGGGCAGGGCCATATTCAGCACTGCAGAGAGGAGGAACAGCAGCTTCTGACTTAACACAGAGCTGGGCAAGGCACAGACCCACACACATTTACATACACCCGTTTTCTCTCCCTTTTAAAACTGATTCCAGAAAAAAACTGTAGCACTCTCTGAGGATGCTCCCTAGACCGAGAGGAAYACCACTGGGAGCTGCTTCAAAGATCTGTGCTTCATGCCCAAGCCAAGCTTAAATTACCCCATGTGAGCCTGCTGGTAGCTGTTCTATTATTGAAGAGCCTTGGCTGCTCCTGCTGCAAATGAGCTGCATGCACGTGCACAGATGCTATCTATAGAATTCACATATGGAGTGTGCACACACACAAACCAGCCTGTGTCTGCAACTCTCTGCTGATGCAGATGCACACCTAGATTAACTGYACAAATTTAATTCTGAGAGCATTTTCAGGGTAAAGTTGAAATTTTAAAATTTAAAATTGAGAGGAGTATACCCAATAAGATAACAAGGCACTTCAGCACCTGGTTGATATAAATGCACTGACATAAATTTTTCATAGGAACTTTAGCTCATGTAGTACTTTACCATCCTCTGTTCTTTTCCAGTTCTGCTACCATATTAACAATTTTGACTGCTGATAATGTCTGTATGAATGCATGAATGTAACTGCACAGAAAACTATTTTATTGTCCTTATAAACTCTCATTGGCTGAATACTTCTTTCATCTTCAATTGATATTGAGTTATAGCTACCAAAAAAATTTCAGAATGATGAATACAGAATTTTCTCTTAGGAGCTGTTTCAAAGAAAAAACAGAAACCAGTACTGAGTGACKGTGGACTGTGATTGTTTAGGTTTGTATTCAATTTAAATAATATATTCAATTTAAATAATGTCTTTATGGTTCTCACATGTATGGGCTCTATGCKTATGAGAATGTATGTACAAATCTGGGAGAAATGAGTTATTTCTGCTGCCTCATCAAAGTTACTAATTATCTAAGACAGTACCTCAGGCTGCAATATTTAGATCTAAAGATGGTATTTAACTTCCACTGACCTGAGGCAAAGGTTGTGCATCTTTTCTTATTTGATCTTAGGAATAAAAAATTCTGCAGCACTATGTACACGTTAAATGATATTTTCAGCTGATCTCAGTAAGACATCAAAGCCCCTACATTCCGGTTTTYCTTAGGAGTCATAATAGATTTTTTCTAATAAACCATGTTAACTTAGCACTTGGTGTGACTCTCAGACACCAGTTAYACCAGTTTTGTAACCAGCAACTTTCTGATGACATTTTTTTAATGTTTTATGGATTTTCATGTAGAGTTTTAAATTAATTTGCTATTTAGTTTCTGGTGTTTTGAGAAATACCCAATTTATATGACTGCATCTTGAGCTACCTATTGAGGAAAAAAAAAAAAAAACCAACAAAAAAGCCTTCCTAGAAGGGCACCCACATCTCATCAGCAATAATATGAAATTTATTCTGTCTAGTCAAGTGAGCTTTTACTTGAGCTTATAATCAGCAGGTATCACCTTCATGTGGTCATGTAACTGAACTATTTGTGGTGAAGAAATAATTTTTGCCAAAAATGAAGGACAAAGAAGCCCCTGCCCAGGTGAAGGCCCGGGCTGGCGGAGAGCAGTGAGGCTGGGCATGCAGGGCCCCACGAGAGGGCACTGCTTTCCTTCCAAAGGGAACCGCGCAGCATCCCTGCTGTGCAGGGCAGGCATTCCCAGCACACTGAGCACAGCTCCCTCCATTCCTGCATTTCTTACATTTTCTCTGAACAGAGGAAACAGGTGGCCAAGCTGAATGCATCAATAAACTAAGAGGTGTGTGCCATTGCTAGGCTGTGACTTGAAAATAAGCCTGCCTTTTGAAATTAAATATAAAGCTTATTCCTATCTTCTACTCACTGATTTGGGGAATGATATTTTTTAACCATTAACTAATTCAGACAAAATATAWGGCATCATATTTGCCATACTTAAATATATTTTCCATTATGTTATTTAGCTTCTCTTTTTAATATTTTTTGATCAAAAAATGGCAATGAGACTACTAAGAACAGGATAAATGTTAATAAAAATTGGACTAGTTTTTCTAGATTTTTAATATACTTCTGAACCTCATCTCTTCAGATGAATTTCATTTAAAGAGGAAGTTCTGTCTATTTAATCTATATGCTCATGAACACCAGTGTGCTTTTGGGTTATCTACAAATTATGGAAGTTACACCAGGGGTCTGACAGATAGCTGGGGATCTAATTTCCTCACTTGTCTCAGGAATGAACAATCATTGAAGTTAATCAACATTTTAACAACCATGAGTAATATATGAGGCTGAACAGAAAGAGAGATAATTTGAGTTCCAGAAGAAGCTGCAGCATGAGGGTTCCTAGAGAGAGCAGCTCTGTGGGAGCTGCAGGGGGCGTGCTGAGCTGCTCYGGCTGTGGGCAGCCGTGCTGACCATGAACAGCAGCTTAACTAAGCCAGGGTTCTGGCCAYGGCACAGGGTCCTCTGTGCTCGGTGGGGATGAGCTGCCCCAAACTCAAACCCCAGGCAGGGATTTAGGGGATCAGCACCCACCCAAAGGACGCCATCACAAAGCCACTTAACCATTTCCAGCATCACCCTGGACTGAGGCACAATGGCTTTACTCAGTACCACTGAAAAACCTAAAACAAATTGCAGCAGGGTCAGCCTAGGGCCTACTGACTACCATTTGAAAAAATAAACGTAYGCTTAATATATCCAAAAACATTCTTACTCATAAAACGTTGTCCATCCTGTTTCATCACTCTTCGTTGCTAAGAGACCACTGTTTCCATTATATGTCATTAATCCGAGCTCCAGGGTCTGCGTTGAGACCAGCTTGAGTCCCCCATTGGTGCCAACGGCCAGGGTGACAATCTGATTGTCCGGCATCAGCAGGTGGCGGGGCATCCCGCTGGCGTCCCGGCGCACCTTCAGCGAGTTGCCGTTGTTGTCCATCACCTCCGTGACATCGTTATCGCTGCTATAGGTGAAATTGTACAAGTACTCCCCAGTAACGAGGCTCAGAGTGTACTGGTGAATCCCATCAGCATTGAAGACATACAGCTCCTGTTCTCCTGGAGATGCAGCTTCATATTGGTTAAAGGAATTAAGAACGGGCCTGTTTTTACTGACAGCCCTAATGCGGATATTTCCGAGATCAGCTATGTAGATGGTACCATCTGGGGCCACAGCTAAGGAAGATGGTGAATTTAAGATGGCATCAGTGGCATACCCATCATCCCCAGCATAGCAATTACAGTTGACATCATTTTTGCAATCACAGTCTGAAGCTGCCCCTGCAAGAAGGCATATTTCTCCATTGGTAGTTACCTGGCGTAGCCGATTAATTTTTTTTTCATCTGTCTCACTGATGTAAAGAACTCCTGTGTGTGAGATGGCAATGGCACTGGCTGATTCAAGTGCAGAATGAATAGCCAGTTTGCTAAGAGAGTAGTCTATACCAGGAACCTGGCAGTGCATGGGGCGTCCAGCAATAATGCTAACTTGATGGTTTTCTGTGATCCGTAAAATAACATTGTTCTCTAGGACATAAAGGGAGTTGTCCATGGGATTGACAGCGAGATCAGTAGGCCACTCCAGCCGTACCTATGAGTTGCACAAATTATTACTGTAAAACTCGAAACTGAAAAGTACACTCCTAGTGTTTAAAATTCCACGTGTAACAACAGCAAATTAGTGAGGGGTTTATCAGTGTAAATCATGAAATCAAGTCATGAACGGCAACTATTTCAAACAATGATTTTGTTTTTCGGAAATATTAAAGCTACGCGCAGTTGTAACTTTGGCTAATTGTGTTTCTGTGCAAGAATGAATGCTACATTGTGGAAGCTCCACAATAATTACAGAAAAACAGGCAATTAAGACAATAACTCCCATTATCTCAACCTTATTTCTCTATAGTTGCATAAATAAACTATGTTAGCCACAGTAAAAAGGATGGTTCACTCATTTCAGTAACAAATCAACTACGTTATCATCTTGTGCTGCATAATGTATTTCTTAAGTGGCCAGGCAGTCATCCAAAAGAGATGCCCATCTCTTCTAAGGCAGAGAGGAAAATAAATGCAGTAAGAATCTACCTGGGTGACATCCATGCTGGAATCACAGCTGAGAGGTCGAACAGCAGTTAGGTCATTGGAGCCCAGCAGGGTCGATATAATTCCGTTCTGATCCACTTTTCTAATCATAGTGGCATCAACAAAATACATGAGTCCATACTTATCCACTGCAATTCCTGCAAATATAAAACCCAGGCATCAGTGCAGCAGTGAGGCACCTGGCTTCAAGGCAGGCTTTGTCTTGTTTACAAGATGGTTCACTTCCCCTGTTCCTTCCTCCCTCCCAACCTGAGCACGGGTCCTGGAACCCTCCAACAAACCAYAGTTCTGCCAAAGAAATGGCATCAAGCAGGTTTATCTTTCAAGGCTCTAAAAAAAGCCACAGAAATCCCCAAACATGCCAAAGACCCAGCAGAATGCATCAGCTTATTTCTAGATTCAAGCTCTCTGATATATTACATAAACTAAATTTAAAAAAATCTCCTAATTTTAGTCAGAAATTTGAGGCATTCCTTTCTTAATCTGAAGTATCTAATGAGGATGAAGAATTTTTAAGATCTTTTAAAATACCTCCAAATTTTTTTGAAAACTAAGAGGACATTGTATTATTTCTGGATTTTTTAAATTCTTTTGACCTGTTGCAGTGAAAATACAGAAAGAACCTCTGGTGTTTCCAGATGAAGACACAGGGGTTGCCAGCCTATAAAAAGAGGGAAGGTTCAATGCCTGTCACACTGTGAGTCCTTAGAGAGGAAAGGCACAGAATGGAAGGGTGCTCCCTTGGAAGAACAGACAGATGCTGCTGCCTGTTGGGAARAAGGGCAGCCTTTTTCTCACTTGCCTTTCTTCCCTGCTTTGATTTGGTACACTGCCTTGTCCATTTCTCAGGCTGAAAATAAAATATTGGTCTAAAAAAATTCTGTCCTCAAGTGGTTGCAGTGCTCATCCCACTGGGCAGCGAGAGAAGATACAGCTTCATCTTTTTAATTTCTACGTGTTAACTGAAACTACTTCCTATACAAAGAAACTGGAATTTCCATTTTTGTGTACCTTTATGATCATCTAGTTATTTTCAGCCACTGAAAAAAACCAAAGATGTTTRAAACACATGGCAATACACCTGATTAATTCATCCTTACAATTAAGATGAAACAACAGAGAAAAAAAAAAGCCTTAAAAAGAAACACATCCCTAAATCTCTATATCATCTTGAAAACCTTTTGTCAAAAATTAGAAACTGGAAAGGGCAAAAAYCCTTTTATTTTTTTCTCTGACTCTGAAGGAAAAGGACACACATGGAGGAAAAACCCAGAGAAAAGCCACAGCAAGCAATTTCTCTCCCCTAAGACTGCATCTCAAACAGTAATCAGTTTCCCAGTTCACATGCTGGCTTCTTGGAGTGAGCGGTACCCTGCTAATTTGTGTTCTGTTCTCCTTTTGCAGCACTCACTGCCGGGGTAATAAAGTTTGCTTTAACTAAACAAAGCACGAACACTTGCCAATCCACTGTAATTAAAGCCCAGAATAAAAATCACCGAGCAAGGAGTGATTTAATTGCCAGATAATTATTTCCACATCCAGCCTAGCTGCACACAGTCATTCTCTCCGGCTTCTTTTCCTCCTTTACCTCGAGGGCTCATTAGGGTTGCGTCCACTGCCTTCCCTCCATCCCCACATCTGGCTTCATCAAAGGGCAGGCACTGCTCTCCTGTCCCTGCCACCACTTCAGAGTTACCAGCAAGGTCCTTCGTGCCCGTGAGGGACTTGACTTTRTAAATCCGTCGGCTATTGGTGTCCGACACGTAGAGGGAGCCTGAAACAGGGTCCACGGCCAGATAGTATTTATGAGCAGGATTGTTGCTTTAGAGAAAAAGAAAGCATAAAACAGAAACAGCTGAGCGGTCTAGAAACTTCACAGGCTTTCAGAGCTTGGATACTCATCAGGCACAGAAAGATCTGGAAAGAAAGTCTGACACCTTTGTACAGAGGTGAGGTCTGAAGGACCATCACCTGAGGACCTGACTTGATTAGGGCCTGGTCAGTGCTCAGAAGGATTGTAATTTTAAATCTCACTCATCCTTCTACACTGAACCTTGCACAGCAGAGCCCAATAAGCCAGAGCTGCACAGCAGTCTTTCCTCTTGATCTCTTTAGYCCTTTAGATCTGCTCCAGGTCAATTCCCTTCGGCTTATCTGTTTCCCCCCTCCCGCTACCTTGTTTAACTTCCTTTGGAAGCAGAAGTCATAGGAGAAGGATCAAAGAATCAGCCTCTGAGTTACTTAGATTACGCCGCAAGATTTGTGAGGTCTTGTATAAATAGGAAGCAGAGGCATAACAAATTTATTTCTAAAGCAAATTTGTTCTCATTCATTCTTATCAAGAATCTCATTTACAGCAGATGAAGTTGGTTATATAACTAAAACCAGAGACCCCAAGTGTCTGACTTTAACTCCAAACCTTCTGTTATTGAAAAACTGGTCCTCAGTTTGTGATTGGAATGGGCGCTCATATGGAAAGCTACTTCTCTTCTGAAATATATGTTTTTTGACAGCTTGTCACATTTTGCAACTACTTCAGCAAATCATCTGCARATTGAGAAATGTCAATCTTCACAATATATATACATTCACACACACAGAACTGCAGTGCAGAAATATTTTCAAAATCTTGCCTGGCTAGTTTTACTCAGTTTATTTGGATTTTAAGCATGATGAGAATTTTCCAGCCTTTGGAGCCTATGGGTGAGCGTAAATAAGGTCAATGGTGGTTTCAAAGCATAGAAGACAAATGAAGACGGGAAGAAAAAAAATGAAGGTTACTTACCAGTAACCAGAGATATTTGCCTCCAAATATCCACACTCCTAGTTTCATGTGGCAAAAGTGCCCATCTCCAAGAGTGAGGATACAGAGGTAAGCTATGATGGACATAAGCCATTTCTTGAGCAGAATCGCTGAAACTATCGTAAAGCCACTTTCGGCAGATGGATCCATCGGCACACCAAGATAACTGTGGCCATGTGGTCATGACCAGATTTGAGGAGGCCCCAAAATATCACTTTCTACAGTTATTTCCCTCTATGCCAGTCTTTGACATGCCATGGGTTTAGGTCTATAATGGTTTGTTCTAAGACTGTAGAAAGTTGGAAGGAGATTGGTTGGATCTCAATTCAGTAGGCAGAGGCAATACCATCTGCTGAAGTCTAGGAGTGTAGAAATTAGAGATGAAGAAATACAATAAACAAAAAAAATACTTGGCAGGTTTATTTCATGCATGGATCTCAGAGTACTTTAAAAAGATGGGTGTAGCACCCATTTTACAGAGGAGGAAACTGAGGCACAGAGAGGTTAAGTGGTGTAGACAAAGTTATGCAGGGAAACTAGTGACATGCTTGAGATTAGAGGACRATCTCATTATTCCCCAAGTTTGTCTCATTATCTTCAGCAGCAGACTGCACGTCTTCACTACACCCTTACCACATTCCTTCTCATCCCTCCAAAATAATGCTCAACCTTCTTTGCAACATAGAAAAATAGCTCTTTCCACTTTATAGATTCCTCCAGTCTCCCAGGTATCTGAGCCATACAAACATCTGCACGTTAGTCATTGCTTCCAAACTCTGCTCTGYTCTCCCACCATGCCTTCCCCTCACACTGAAGAACCCTCTGCTGTGTCACTGGTGTTGTGCTGTACCTCACAAACACACCCAGACTTAGCTCAAGGCTGCCCTGCAGCTGGTGCCTTTTCCATGGCCCTTGTGAAACAAGGCACATCCCTCACCCTGGCCAAATGGGCACCTGAGGCAGGCACAGCCAGGAGCTGGGYACAGGCTGGAGCTGGGCACAGACACTGCTGCTTGCACCTGGAAGGGAGGGTCCTGCTGCACTCAGTGGTGAGAGAGCTGCTCACACAGTGCCCRGGGGAGCAGCTGCCACCCTGCAGGAATGGAAGGGTCTGTCTTGTTTTACACATGGTTTTGCCAGGCTGTGCCCTCCCCTGCCTCCCCTCTGCCCTCAGCCAGCCCTAGGTGTGCCCAGGATGGGATAAGACATGAGTCAGGGTAAAGAGCAATGGCAGAACATGGGATATGGGAATATTCCCTCTCCTCTCCTGCAGTCATGGTGCATCCCTGGAGCTCACCCTGCCTTTCTCCTCTGGAATCTCCCCCAGGGCAGCTGTGCCAGGGGTCAGTCACGAGCTTTGGTTCCAGATCAGAGAGCAGCTCACTGGAGCTGCAGACCTGTTCCATACTGCTCCCCTCTTTCCTGAACTAGGTCAGGGAACAGACAGTGGAAAACTTGAAGCAAATTTTTGAGGGAATTTGACAGAAAATGACTGCTGGAAGGTAACATGCACTCACTGTGCTCCCAAAGAATCAATAAGACTATTACCTMAAACAGTGATTTGTTTTATAAATGAGTACTCAATATTTCCTCAAACTGTCATCTGAGCAATTAAAGACCTCTGCCTCTCTTTTCTCTGCACCCTTGCAATCTTTCACTTGAATTATAGGAGGCCAAGGATTGTAACTTGCTTTAAAAGATTTTCCATGGCATTCAGTGCTGCTCAGAGGCCTCTGCCAATAATGTCTGTGCCTCCAGCCACCAAGTGAATGTGTGGTCACCACCTGCAGCCTCACTCTGCTCTCTGAGGGAGCCTGGGACCCAGCAGCAAGTGTAGCTCATTCTCCCTGTTCTTCTCACAGGTGCATCAAATTATTTTTCAACAGCAGCTTTTCTTTAAGCTTTACCAAAAGAGAAGCTGTCCAGAGCAAATCTCTAAGCAGATGGAAAATTAACTAGGCTTAGTTGAAGCAAATGAGAAGCCTCCAGCATCACCAAAARTCATTAGCAAATTGTGAATGAATTCACCCAGAAAAGAATAGTTAGGGGTGTTACTATGCCAAAATATACTGTTTAGGGGAAATGATCCTGTTTAGTCCAGACCATCTATTCCATCAACTTGTATCACAGAAATGGAAAGTATGGTTTAAAAAGGGTAATGCACAGGACACTATGAAACAGTTTACAAGAGCTCTTCATGTTCTTGCCCTTGATTTTCTCCAGGGTGAACATCCTCCCTGTCCCAGGCGTGGCCTGACAGGAGGCACAAGTGTTTCCTATGCTGCAGCCATCCAGAAGAACTAGTGCTCTCCTCCTGACATCCAGGAGGGTTATGCCTCCCTCCTGAATCTCACAGTGACTGCTTCTAGTGGTTGCACACAGCCAGCCCCACAGGCTGGCTATTAAATGGGTTTGAAAAAAGAAATATAAACTAAATTATGGCAAAAGACAGCRGGTTCAGAAAATCATTAATGACCAGAAAATGAGTTTTTGACCTATAGGCAGTCATTAGTGCTTTTGTGAACCTTTCTGGCATTTGTGAAAACGCTGTTGTAGTTTACCTTGACCATTTAGACCAATTATAGACAGCAGGGAGAGGTGTTTATCTAGAAGTTAGCTTGGGGTTCATTATACTTGCATTCTACTAGAAATTTCTAATTACTGTCAGGACTTATTGGCTGCTTTTTGACTGCATTTTGTAATTGCTAATGCTTATCATATTCATAACACACAATTAGCACATAAAAATGTTTCTATATATGGTACATGAAGAACATAACATTACACAAGAAGCACAACACAAAAAGCAAACACAATGAAGCAAACAAACCATATCAAATTATATGGGAAAGAGCTCATGTCTTACCTATGTTTAAACTCTTTATTTCTTTATAGAAAGGGAACAGAAGAAAAAAGAACAAACAGTTAGCTGAAGAATAGATGGTAAAGCAAACATAGTATTTGTTTTATTTTACAAAAGGACACAGGAGAAGATATCTCTTTTCAGCACTAGCCTTAGCTTAGTTTCCAGATGAAGAGTGACTGGGAGGAATAGAGCTGCAAGCTAATTCCCTATAGGACACCCCTGCCCCCACCCCCCTCCCCTCATATTTCGGAAACTTTCTGAACCACTGAAAGAATTTTCCCATGGAAATATGTGTAGCCTGGGGGCCAGGAGTGAGAGAAACTGGCAATTCTCTGGATACAGAACTGGGCAGGGGCAAGCACTAGTTTTGGATTTTGTCTGCCAGTTGGAGGCAACCTCTTCAAYCAAAACAGTTTTCCAACAGGCCATTTCTAGACACATTTTTACTATGCAGTTTGTTTTTCTCTCCTCCTAGTCTCTAACATAATTGCTTAAAGCAAGTTTGGACACTCCTTGGCGTCTGTTTAAGCCTATCAGAGGCAATGTTAGAGTAAAAAAGCCCCATCTAAGTGAGCAGTAAGGTACTGTACAATGGGAGATAAACAGCATTAACTGATCCACAGCTTACTGCCCAGACACAAAGCCCAAGGAAAAGTGCTCTCTACTTCCCACAAGAAAATGAACACAGTCTCCACTCACACAGCATTTCRCTGTGTTGATGTAATTTCCATTCAGGAATATGCACTGAACAGAGCAAGGAGGTTTGTGACTCCTGAGCTGCAGCACTCCAGGCACAGCCCCCAGCTTGCAGCCCCACCTGCAGTGCTGCAGCCCAAACTCCTGCTGGCCATTCCAGGCAGGCACCTTCACAAAGCACAGTGTGAAGGAAATATGTACACTGGGATATCTGACACATAAAGGCACTCAAGATTTATAGGGGCTTATGTGAAACCAAAAGGACATCAGCTGTGAAATCTAAACAAAGCGATGTTTTTGGTTTGTAATATTTGAGGATGTACTGATTGCAACACAATCCAAACTACTTGATATGAGCTGAAGACTCTGCTCTCATTCACACYTAAATGGCTCAAATCTTCAAACTCTTACCCATGTAACTCATGCAGATTTCAAGATGAGTAATGAATCACAATTACTGCTATAGATTATGTTTGCTGGAATGGACCTTAATTCCCTTCAGAGGAACGGGGGGTAAAAGACATCACAACGTAATCCTCAAGTTTGCAAATCCTAAAAATCTGTATGTCAAGTCCTTTGCAGCTGTCCAACAGCRCTCACAATGCATCAGCTTCATTGTTAATTGCTTCTAGTTATAACAGAAGCTAAAGAAACTATACTATGGAAAACAGACTTTCACAAAGGAGGAAGTGGACAACAGCAGATRAAAATCCATCTTCTATTTATTTACTGATGTCCTTTCCAATTTTCCCTCATACATGATGAAAACCCAAGTTCCCTCTCAATCTCTCTCACAGAGAGAGGAAGTAAAGTACTCACACTAATACTGTTGTAAATTTTGAGGCAACATTTTCAAACATAAAGTAGGCTAGGAAACTGTCACTGGCTGATATTGGTAAGTGAGGTGCATAAAAATGCATTATAAGAGATAGCCTAATCTGAAAATGCTTCTCCTCACCTATAAAGCTGTAGTCCTATTTACCAGAAAGCTAAAAAGATMTGAGCAACTTAGAAAAAAATAATTAGCATATTCTGTATAATGCAGAGTTATAGTGCATATTGATATAAATATTTATAGCAGGTCACACTTCCATGCCAGCTACCTTCTGTGGTTTAAACTGAGCTGCTAGCAGAAAGCACTGGATGATCCATGACTTTTAAAAAAAAATATAATGAGGCAGCCTGATGGTGTATGAGGTAGGTGTCAGAGAGTGATTTCAGAGTTGAATTGGCCTGAATCAGTTCTCTTTTCTTTTCTATTGAATCAGAAATCACAATAGTGACATCAACAGAATGACATGAATGGAAGAGAGGTGCAAAATAGAGCTAGGCCTCCTATTTTTTAACAGTCCAATCATTTTGCACTTTTTCCCACTAATTAAAAACTAAATGTGGAAGCAGAGGAATTGCTTATTGGTCATATCATTAAAAAAAGACTTGTGACCTAAATTCACTCAATGTACTTTGCAGTTCTATCCAATTTCCAGGAGCACCAACGCTGCTGCCTGAGTGGGCTCCAGGAGGGGCAGCAGACAGCCAGGGCATCCTCTTTTTCCTCATTTTTCTGCAAATACTCAGTAGTGCTGTAAGTATAAGGTCAGTTACATGAGTTGGGGTTTGGAGCAATAGCTCTTGCCTCTCCTGGAAAAATGAAAAAAGGAGATGGAACAGAAATGGGTGAAGTGGTACATTCTACACTCATGCCTTCCCTATTAAGTGATCAAATCTTAAGGTTGGAGCAGGGCATGGGACAGGAGGAAAGAGTTAAAACCTTCAAAAGAGTTCTGATGATGCAAAATGAATCTGTATGTCAACCTGAACTGCACTTGTCAACCTACAGAAAGAGACTSAAAAGCATGGAGAAGAAATGTGAAAGTGGATCTCAAAACCACTGGCAGAAGCTTCCCTCTGACCTCATGAGATTGTTACACCTCTGCCTGTCACTGTGGCTCAGTACCTAAGGGCAGTCAATTCTAGACTTTTCAAACAAAACTAAAAGATGCACTGAGGGAGGACAGAATCAGTGATCACTAACGAGACAAAAAGAGATGCTTTGTACTTTCTGTACAAAATAATTTCTGCTCTTAAGTCCTTCACTTCAGTCACTGCTTGGGTGAGTTACAGACTTTGAACTATGCATTTCTGTGCCCCATTTCTCCACTGGAATTTAAATAGGTTGAAAGTGACAATGTTTTTCAAAATTATAAGAAGTAATGGTAAAGGCTGATTTGAGCACAGGCTCCAGAAGCGAAGCGCTGAGGTGAAGCCTTACCTCAGCTCCAGTATGCTGGTGACATTCCTGGAGGGGAAGATACGCCGGATATAGTTAAAATCCCCAACAAAGAGACTTCCATCAATACCCACTGCCAGTGCCACAGGGGCCAAGAGCTTATTTCCTTCTGCCAGGCCATTGCAGCTGGGACAGGAAATGCTTCTGCGGCGCCCGTTGCCCATAATGCTGGTTATCACAGCTGGCTGCTGAGTGAGAAACTGATTTTCTCCRTTGCCTTTGTGCAATATACCTAAGGACAGAGAGGAGAAGAAGTGGTTATTACCACTGTTCATTGCAGGGGACTTGAGGCTGTTTTCTTTTCAACAGCTGCTGTTAAGGACTGTACATTGAAATGACTCTGGCGTTYGGTTTTTCAATGGTGCAAAAAGAGCAGGAGGATTTTGCAGTTGTAAAAATAAAGGTGTAATGAAGATTYAGTGTTAAAACCCACACATATACACGCTCACAGACTCAAACGTACACTCAAGAGTCCTTTGGTATTCATTATGAAAGAAAACCCTGCCACACAGCTCTGGCCTGGGACTGTGGTTTAGATGGTTTCTAAGTGGGTAGAGAAGAGCTGTTCCTTATTTGTGTCTCACTCCAGTTTCCTGTATCATGTTTTGTTTGGAATTCTGTGCCAACTTTACTGTTCTCTTTCCACCTCTCAGTCCTTCACACTTTTTAAATGGAAAATGAAAAATGAGAAATGGAGGAACCAGAGAAAATGATAGCTCAGAAAATGAAAAGATAGGAAAAGATCAAACTCCCAGAAGGGCTGCTAAGGATCAATGATAAAAGGCAAGAGGGAAGCTGGTGGTACAGATCTCAATTAGACTTCAAGAAAATACCTTCAAGATAGGATTTATCTTCAAAATATTTGTTCAAAGAGCAGACCCCTGCTCCAAGAAGGGAGTGGATTTTCTGACAGTGTGACCATATTCTGTGTCATCAAAAAATTGTGGAAACCTGGTTTGAAACTTTCAGCCTCGTGTTCTTGTGGGAATGAAGTTGTATGACCCTAACATAACTGGCTCCCCACTGGTGGCAACACTCTCTGTTGGCATGTACTACCCAAATGTGGATCCACTGCCCAGCACTGGAAGTGAGTTCAAATAGCCTGATCTTGCCAATTCTGAAYAATAATTTAGATTTATTAAGCAGAAATACATTTTGTTATTTGGTAATGAGCAGCAGGAAGGCTGCAAATGACATTTTGCAGAGAACAAATAAAATGTATTCTGAGTATCCAGCTCCCAAAGAGTTGTTGGTAAAATACAAAGATCACAAAGATTAAGCTTCGCATATGGGAAGACAAAAATGTGAGGAAAAACCAAACAGGTGACTAATGAGAAAGGCAAAGGAGACTCAGTATCTTGTCCCAGACTCGTACTCCTTGTAAGCTGCATCTCAGTTTAGGGGGAAAAGGAGGTCAAGCAAAAGGAACCAGGAACAGATGTGGCTAACATGAGAAAAACAGGGAAGACAGAAAGATATTACAGGGGAATAAATGAAAAACAGAATAGAGGACAAAGATTAGGACTTAAAGAAATTCAGCCTGAGCAGAACAGTAAAAAATTGTGTTAAAATTCTATAGAAATTTTCTGACAAGTGAAATATGTCTCATAGCTTAGTGAACTAAACATGAAATAAAAAGAGTAGAGAAAACACATTTTGGGGAGTGTAAGTATAATGCAAATAAAAACTCCATGTAGGGCAGCAAACACAAGGAATGAACTAACTCACCACTCTTGACATTAAGTACATGATGTTTATCCAGAGACCATCCTCCTAAGTTTGAGGGATCCAGTTCAAACCCTTGCAGCAGTGCTGTCCTCTTCTCCCATAAAATGAGACTGGGGCAAGTCTCATATTCAAACCCCACAGACACTGAAATGAAATAAAATCAAATATACTTGCTGAACAAACACTGAATTAAATGTCCAGAGCACATTCAAGACATCGAGCATTCCAGTCCCTCAGCCCCCTCAAGAAGATGGAGTGATTATATTCCTCACTTTTATTCTACAATATTATATTCAGATCTTTGACTAGAAACACATTTGAAGCTTCAGTCACATGTACTCTGCAGGGATCTGATCACTTCTATTTTAATAGCTCATACTGGGAAGTGATGGGTTTGCTGAGAGGAGAGTGAGAAATAAAATTTTTAAAATATAGTAAAATTTTATTAAATAATTAAAAGTATCAGATAGCAGGACAAGATAAATTCTTAATTTGCCAGATGTTCACAGCATTTATTTAGCATATTCATTTTACATACTATATACCAAAGGGCAGTGAAAACTTTGTGTGCATTGAAGCATAATTACACTGGAAAGCAATATCCCATGCAATAACATAAGAAAGTGAAACTATAGCAAAGAAGAATTTAGATATTATAGAAAGTAATTAAGATTTTAAAAAAATAAGCTGCTCTTTCCAAACTGGCACAGCTCTGATGCTCATTTTTAACACTGCTGTATTAAAATTATTCAGACAGTCAATGAAAACTGAAAAATATTATGATGATCACTCTTCTTCCCACCCACTAGAACCAAGCTAACTAAAAATAGCTGTAGAACTACAAGACTGAACAGCATTAGAGGAACAGCATTTTCATTTCAAATGTGTTATACCACAAGAGACTACAATAAGGGTATGTGTGAAAACCCAAAAGCACTGTAGACTGCCAGCCAGTCCAGCATGAGGATCATTTTATAACTAAAGAAAATAAAATTATAATGATGGATTGGGTTTCCCCTAAGTTCCTGTGGCCAGTTTTTCCTATTGCCTGGTCTAAACCTTCTAAGTTTAGAGCAGGAAACCCAGGCACATTGATGGAGTTTAGAGCCTCTGAACATGATCTTGAATGTGTAAAAGAACCACAATGCAAAGATAAATTGTGTCAGGGAGACAAGAACTGTTCAGTCTACATGTGCTCCTCCATAAGGAAGTTTTCAGTTTTCTTATGTAGAATTATAGGTGTTGTTTGGAAAGTCTTGGAGCTTGTATATGTTGACTTACCTACAGCATCTGACAACCCATAAACCTTCTGACCATAGGCATCTGTTTTGTCCCAGATAAATGTATACGCCAAGTTGGGAGATGCCTGAAATGATTTTTGGAACAARTGCCCTTCTACTGCTACCATCAAATGAACTTTGATCAGATTGAGAGGCACCAGTGTCTGAGTCATGATGATCTTCAGCAAGGATTTGTATCCAGCAGTGCGGGAACTCAGGTAGCTSAGCTTTATACTAGAGCCAGGGATCTCAATTTCTTCATGAAGAACCTGGGAAGGAAAGAGATCAAACTCTTTACATTAATCATTTTTTTTAATGTATCACCTTGGGTATTCTTCTGAGCTTATTCCTCTGGAAGTGGATGTCCTCAAACCAACACAGTTCAGCTGACATTTCTGACAAATAATTATTTGGTGCCTGTGTACACATCTTTTTAAGAGCCCACTGCTGGCAAAAGGGCAAATAAGCACAAACATTTTTTACTGCAAGTTATATGCAAAGGAAACATAAGAAACATCATAGGAACCCACAACTTCCACTAACAGTATAAAGCCTAACTGAATACAGCAGTGAAAAAACAGCAGCAATATAGTTTGTCCTTGTCCTAAGTAAAAAATAAGGAAACAGTCTGTGGTCAGCACCACATGCCAAGTGTTTGCAAAATTCTCTTGAAACACCTAAGCTGGCAACTGAAATACTCAGATATACTTGATGTGTTGTATGACAATAGGAGGGTGCAAGGTGATCAAAGATAAATGTGTCTGGGYGACATAAACCTGCAGCCCTCATTARAAAACCTGGTATCTGTCAGAACAAACGCAGCTCTGTAGAGACACTGGCTGTAGCAATTGCAGGGGACACATGGTGGCCCTGTGCTTGGATCAGAACTGTCACCTGCACACTGATTTCCCCACCCGCTCACTCACACTGCTCTTACCTGGGTTTCTGGCACAATGGGATTGCGGCTGGGAGCGTCACTAAAGAAAGTTGAAAGTGGTGATGAAATGATGACTGGGTCAGGACGGACAAAGCCACTGAGATCACAGCTGGGAATGGAGTTCTCYTCTGTCTTCATCACAAGTGTGTCCATGGCATAGAAGCTGTTCCATGGCAGCCACACTGTCCTTTCCTGGCTCATGAACGGGGCCCGCTCAAAGTGCAGCGTCAGGGATGCTCCACCATTTGCAACCAAGTCAAACCTAGAAAAGTGTGGCCTTTAGAAGTGACAAGACTGAGTAATTCCAGTAAYCACAATTCCTGGCTACTGAGACAGCTACAGAGGCATACCGACAGTGACGGGTATTTGTCTGGTTTTGGCTGGGATAGAGTTAATTTTCTTCCTAGTMRCYGGTGGAGTGCTGAGTTTTGGATTCAGGATATAATGTTGATAACACAGGGGTGCTTTTATTATAGCAGAGCAATGCTTACACAGAGTCAGGGCCTTTCCTCCTCCTCACCCCATCCCACCAGGGAGCAGAATGAGAGGCAGGAGGGGACACAGCTGGGAGAGATGACCCCAACTGAACCAGGGATATCCCAGATCATACAGTGATATAGTAATATACAGTGATACATAATTGCCATTATATAAACTAGGGGAAAAGCTGCTCAGAACCTGGCTGGGAATTAAATTATCTTTCTGTTATTTTCTTTTTAACTACAGCTTTTTTAATTCTTATTCCAGTTATTAAACTGTTTTTATCTCMATGCAAGATTTTTCTTACTTTCACCCTTGTGATTCTCTCCCCACATCACCAGAGGTGGGGAGAGTGAACAGACCATGACTACGTTTTAAATGTCATGGTTCCAATGATCAATAATGGGATGTGAACCTCTGGCAACTAAACTGCTGAAAACCAGCCAAGACAAGCAATGATTTGAAGTCACTTGGACAAAGCTCATTCCGATAAAATTATCAATTCTGTATTAAATAATTTAAAAAATACYCAACAAACTAATCACCACATTTATTATTACAAGTCACCTTTATATAGAAACWGCAGAGAAGCCAAGTGCATTCTGAGCAGGACACTGAATTATCCCCTTCCTAAAAGATCCTGTCCATCAAACGTAGAATGGGACACATGGCAGTAAAAGAATAGTAACGAGAAGTGTTCTACAAGTAAGAATTCCTGTCCCCAAGATAACTGATCTATCATTTTTCAGAGAAATTAGGTGTTTACTTCCAACCCCCTACACAATCCCAGCAGTAATGTGRAGCTGCACAGGCATTTCAAACCTGGCTTAAATGAGAAATGCTTCCAGGTTGTTCTGACAATAGAAACAGGAATCAGTTTGTTTTATGTAAATGCTGGCAATGTAACAAATTACTCAACAGCATCAATAATCTATGCAGATTTAAATACAGTTCAGCTCACCATTTACTGCAATTTTAAACCAGTGAAATCAACATTATACTTTTATTATAACAGATTAATTTTCTGGAAAGTATGGAACTTAAATACTCCCTATAGATCAGTTGACTCCTATTAATGATATCAATTCCATTGTTTTTATGCAAGACCAAGATAAAATGGCAAATGTTTACAATGCCTGTGTCAGATAAACTGTTTTAGTTACCACAGCCAGTAAACCAGATAAACCATGACACAATGACTTTTGTTTATCTGAATTTGTGTGCATTTCAAATAAGCTGATACAAGGGGGAAAAAGCACTTTTTTGCACAGCAGGAAATTGTCTAAATATATTCAATTAGAATCTTTTGATTACATTCTACCCTGAAGAAACTCAAAAGAGAGTGTCTCTTCAAAAGCAAAGAGAAACAGAAGGGAAATTTTAACAAAATATACTATTCTATAATGATGCTTTCTTTTTTTCCTAGAAGTGTTAGCCTGCTCTGCATTTTAAAATAAAATATTTCTTGTCTCAGCTGGATATTGCTGTAGCCCACAAATGTTTTCATAGATGCAGAGCAATTTATCTGAAAGGAGCGTGCCTGCTAACACGTCATTATCAGAAGTCAGCCTGTTCGTATTTACATGCAGTTAGCATTCAAAATGCCATGTGAAAAATTACTTTTGTGTTTACTTAATAGCTCTTTGCCCTGGGAGGAAGGCAATGCCTGGTGCCACATGGTTCCATTAGATCACACCATCTGTTAATCAGCAGAGACACTGCAGAGCACACAGGGGCTCAGGGGAGCAGGGACACTCACGTGCCATCCTGGCGAGTGATGGTGTAGCCGTACTTTGGATACTTGACAAACGACACGTTGACCCCAACTAGGGGAGTCCCATCTGTAGTCACCACTTGGCCTCTTATGAGAGACACAAGACTGGAAAAGAAAGAGAATTAAAGGTATTAAAGCTAATTACAAAGGGAGGTTATGTCATTTATAAGTGAAGTATTGGAACACCTGTACCTCATTTACTCTAAATACAGTTTACTCCAAAGGTTTTTAGAATACTGAGGGACTACAATATTGCCCAGCTCCCTCTACACACCTAAATCAAGAAAGTGCTTGTTTATGCAATGAGAAGTGCACACAGAATGGTAGTCAGTGCTTTTCTTGCCTAACAAGGATTTGTCTCACTGTCTAACAAGGCTTTGCAGGGCACAAAGCTCCCTCCCATTCAGCCAGGCCAAAGCTGTGCCCCTGCAGCCACTGAAACTCCAAAATCTCCCTGCAGGGTACAGTACAGCCTATGGGTGTCTGACACACTTGACAAATGTGGTGCAATTGGTGTTTTGTATCACCAATTCTTCACATCAAGGTTCAAATTCCTTCATCTCAGGGAATGACTGATACCTGTACACTGCACTCCAGCCTGGTTTGGAACCCTTGCTTGCACTTGGCCAAGAGGAGGATTTGGTTTAAAGTCCAGCTTTACACACAAGCAAGACAAAGAGTTTCTCTGGCCAGCAGGATAAGCAGCTTTGTTTAACCTAAGGGAAATGAAGATGAGCTATTCCTCTAAGAGGCAGAGTCAGTTTTTTCTCTTTGCCAAGTGCTCTGCTGCTGCTAAGTGCACAGCAGGCACAAAGTGCTGCTGCTCCCAGCTGGAGAGGAGCTCCCAGCCCCTGGCTCCTTTCCCTTCCATCTTCCTGAGCCCTGAGAGAAACAGACTGGGGAGGGAGAAACTGTTTGGTAAAAGGGCAACGGAAAAGGAAAAGCTCTTTGTAGATGGCTTCCATTGCTACACTGGAAATRTGAAAACTGGAGAAGGTGAAAACAGGGAGAGTCAACTCCTCTTAACCCATAATCTCAGGGATTGTAAAATTGCACTTTGCTRTAGTCATGGGTGAAAGGATTTATACATTCACCAGTCTGTGCCTCYAGCATGAGCCCCCAGCTCTGCTCTGCTGACAGCAGGAGGATGAAGAGCCCTTCCCAGCAGGACTGGGGCTGCTCCCAGAGCTCAGCAGGCTCCAGGCACAGCACCCTGAGCCAGGCATGTCTGAGCTGGGCTGGGGGACTAACCTGGGCTCAGCTTAGCTTGGCTGGACACTGACCATGGGCCCTGGCATGGGACAGCTCYTTCCATCAGCCACACCAGGGATGGTTTGCGGCTCTTTTCTGCCCACTCTGAGATGTGCAGGGGCTGGGAGGTACATTTCTAACTGTATTATATCGGCTATTTAACTGCTATTTCCTCATATTTTTATTCCAAACAGGGTGCAATATTTTCTTCAGTACTACATTAAAAAAATCTAATTAATAAAAACGAGCCATTTCTGTTACTTTTCTTTTAGGACTTTCAAGTGCTTCTTGACCTGCCAGGTCAATTTTTAATTTGCTAAATCAACATTTTGTAACAGAATATGRAATTTAATAGCAATTGAAACCTGTTGAGAAAAATCTGCTTGGGAACACATTGGACCAAGATAATTGTCTTGGCATTATTCATTTTGCTTGAATTATTTTATGTGACAAACACACAGAAATAGTTGCAGGAAAAAAGTCACTGAATCTTCTCTAGAGAAGCTGTGCAGAAAGTAGATTTAGAAAGAAATTTTCAGATGKCAGAAGAAAACCAATAATGCCCATGACTTAATTTTTTCTACCTTCAATTTTAATATTTTGGGAAATAATTTGAATAAAATATTTTGGTCRATAATATTCCATTTATTCCTAAAATTTTAAATAAGGAACACAACATATATTAGAATAAGTTAAAATATGGATTTATAAGAAGCAATGTTTTGACTAATAGTCACATATACAATCATCCTTCTTTGATAATCTTTTAAAAGCGTAACAGAAAAATTGAACTGATACAGGAATTACATATATATTTTTTTTACCAAGGAATTTAAATGTGTAAAAACATATAGCTTTTTTCCCCTGAAAACTTCATTTAACCTTTTTTCTGCACAGAAATAAATCATTGAGATTTACTTATTTTAGCAATCAATAAAATTTGTTATTTACTCCTTTATAGTAGGAAATAACTTTTTTTTTTCTTAAACTAAAATTGGAAAAAAACCTCAAACCATGATTTTGTCCCACTTTYTCATGTCTTTCAATGGAATGACAGACTGAGCTCAGCAAACAGCTTACAAACACAGGAGCTACTTTCTGAAACAATGGCAGCTTCAGTATATGGAAAAGTTGGGGGTTCAACTTTRTGGCACTTCTAAATGACAAACCCATCAGTTCTAAAACTTACAATTTGACACTACACATTAGATTTGCCTAAAACTGGTACCAAAAATAGCAGCTGAGCCAYAGAATTATCAGAAGTACCTTCAGAACTTAGAGCTGAAGGCCAATTTTAACATCATTAACAGGTCATTTGCAAAGATGTGTTAAAATCTGCAGTGTAGCTCAGATGAATAAAACAGAACTACCATGAGGAACATTAAAAAAAAAAAATCTAAAGTTTCCAATGAGGTTTTTTTCTTAAAGGAGCCTCTGGACTGAACTGCTCAGCTCCTGTTTAGTTTAGAGCACTAATTAATAGAATCATGGAATGGGTTTGAAGGGACTTTAAAGATCATTTTGTTCCAACCTCCTGCCATGTTCAGGGTCATCTTGTAACAGATCAGGCTGCTCCAATCCCTGTCCAACCTGGCCTTAAATACTTCCAGGATTAAAAAAAGGTGAAAGCAGAACAATTTTTTTTCTATTTTTTTGAACAACTCCAYGCATGTATTCATGGAGTATTTTATAGGATAGCATAAAATCCATATTGTACAGGGTAGGATCCAAGAGGGATTTCCTGATGGAATATGGAAATGATTGTGTGCAGCATAGGGGTGAGTACAATGGGGACCTGCCTGGTGTATCCAGAAACATTATGATCCTCTCTTCACTGACAAATATTTAGGGACATGCTCTACATCACCCACTAAGCCTGTAATGAGATCCTGACTGAGAAAACTTCCTGTAATGAAGTGCAATCCTTTGGGTGTTATCTTAAATGAAGCTCTTTCTTCAGTTTTAACTTTGGTGATATGTACATAAATAATATACTCATCAATTTCTTAGCATCTTTCCATGGAGACCTATTTATATAATATTGATAAATGCTAATCTTCTTGTAAGCATACAATGGCATCAAATATTAATTAATGATGTGCTGGCTTTTAGATTCATTGCAAATATATAATTAATAGTCTTAGAAAAAACACATAGAAAAATGAAAAGAACCAAGAAGAAAAAGAAAACCTAGTCAGGTGGATCAATGCTACAAGTAAGATGGTTTTATATAAGGAATAAATAATAAAACTCCATAAATCAACGGATTTTAAAAATTATTTGAAATGCTATTCCATTATTGAAATTTGTGCTAATGGCACTACATTAAAAATGAACTGGAAACTAGTTTGTGTTTTCCCTTTCTCTAGACTGCAGTCTTCATAAAATACAAACCTTAGAAGCTCCTACTTAGTGGAAGAAACCTTCTTCTGAGTGTTGCCAGACTGTTGAAATGCTAATAAAACTGTGTTATAAAATAGAGGCCACACCATAAACTGCACCAGCGTGGCCTCAGTGTTATCAATGCCTGAGGTGAAGCACCTGCAAGCAGCAGCTCCTGTTAAACCACAAACAGAATCACTGGCAGAAATTTTCCCATGCAATGCACARATCTGGTGTGTCTTAGGCTGGAAATGGGGGTGTGTATTCTATTCCTATCTTTTACAGGAGGGGCAGTTCTCTCCTGGTTATTGGGCAGTTTTTTCTTTCTCTCTCCCACACCAATCCTCCCTCCAGGAGATCTCTGCTGTCCATGGCCAGGGAGTGTCCCTGCAGGGCTGATCCAATTCCAGCATCCCATGGGGAGATGCTGCGCCCAGGGGAGGAGCCAAGCATTCCTRCCTGGATCCAATCTGAGCCTGGCCCAGCCCAGCAGCCTTTGCCCCCTGCATTGCCAGAGGAGCAGCTTTCTGCTGCCCTGCATTGGCAGAGGGAGCCCAGGCCCATCTGCAGCAGCCCTGGAGCTGCAGAGGAAAACTCCCCCCTTGTGCAGGATCCCTGCTGCAGCAGAGCCACAGCTGGCACTGCAGGAGGGCTGAGCCCCCATGGGATGGGGCTGGGACACCCCCTGACACACAGGGCATGTTCTGACTCCGGCAGCACTTTTTTTGTTGTTTGTACTATTACATCTGTRTTTTTAATTTTCCTAGTAAAGAACTCTTATTGCTATTCCCATATCTTTGCCTGAGAGCCTTTTAATTTCAAAATTATAACAGTTTGGAGGGAGSGGGTTTACATTTTCCATTTCAGGGGAGGCTCCTGCCTTCCTYAGCAGACACCTGTCCTTTCAAACCAAGACAGGTGTCACGTTCCCAGCTGCTCCCTGCTGTTGAAGGGGCTTTCTCACCTGCTGTTGGAGGGGCTGTCTCACCTGCTGTTGAAGGGGTTCTCCCCAGGGATGATGTGGGTGCTGTCCTTCCCCACGAGCAGCTTGATGCGGTCGTAGAAGGAGCGGACGGCGGGCGCGGCGCCGTGGCTCTGCTGGATGATGTCCAGCGGGTCCCGCGAGCCCCGGCACAGCAGGCTGTTCTGGCAGGTGGCCTGCAGGCAGCAGTCAGGGTCCAGGCAGTCCACCAGGCCATCTGAAAGGTAACAGGCACCACTGAGATGCAGCACGGAGCTGTGGAGCAGTAACACCCATGGAAAGCTTAAGGAACTGGGAAAAATGATTAAAGTTCACTCTTCATAGCATCCCCATGCCCCAAACCTGGTAATTCAGCCAACAGTGCCATGAGGATGAGGCTTTGGAGCACACTTCTTAAAAACCACTACAATTAATGTAAACCAGGGTTAGATGAGGATAAATCTCAATAAATCTGCCAAGGGCTGAAATTAGGTAGAAAGAAGTGGAAGCAATAAAGGATTTCTGTTTAAGTTATTTGATTGTTTGGTTGGTTTGTTTTGGTTTTTTTTTGGTTTTTTTTGGGGTTTTTTTTGTTTTTTTTTTGTCTTGAGAATTATGCTGTTTGATTTTATTTGTTCTATTTGAGGAGCTGAGAGGAGATGGGGATGACAAAGCCATCCTTACCGAAGTAAAACACAAATTACACTGTAGCCATTTTGGCAGTTCCCAGGGAAGGGCTGCTGGGACTCCCACCTCCAGTGGATATCTGGCTCACAATTTRTGTGCATGCTTGGACAAGGAAGATCAGTTACAAAACTGGTGGGTTCAGTCATCATATTACAGATTGTAATCCATCATGAATATTTTTTAAGATGCATTTTTAAGAAAAAAGAGAATTTTAACATCAGAAATTAAAAGGGAAACAAGAGAGAGATCAATCTGTATACTTAGATAAATAACAGTTTTACCACATACAGTAACAATTCTAYCATCATCTCTTCATTTGGTATCATTATTTAACGGAAATATGTTCTCTCAATGGAGTTCTACTATMATTTAGAAATTATTAACCATTTGCTTTGAAATACTATCTCTAACAATTTACAAACATTTGTTCATCTACTCTGGCAAGAATCAGTTCAATTTGTAATCTATTTATGTCTGCAAAACTTCCCAAGGTGTATCAATTTGATTTTTGAATGCAAATATGGCCTGGATATACATTCCAAATCATACAAAAGAGAGAGCATTCCAGTATGGAAGCAAACAAAAGTACCTCAGGTTAAGATCATGACTCATGCATTTTCAGGATTTTCAAGTGCACAACAGACCAGCACAGTGATAACTGGAAAAACAACAACTTAAAGGAAAAACCAATCTAAAACTACAAAAAACATTCTTATTTTACAATTAGCCTTTTATTTCCAAGCCATTTCGTGTGCCTGAAATGACTGTGCCTGACCTGATTTAAAAACAAAATTGCCAAGTTATGCTGACAATGTTTCATTCAGGCCTCTAAGGAGATTTAAGTCAGACAAACTACCTTGTTGTGAGAGCTATATGTTGCTTTAAGGTCACTCRCCTATTCACATCAAGAGCTCCATTCATCTTAAAATTCTCTCCAACAAGGCTGCAGGATCTTTCTGTTTTGCTGCAGCTAATTTTCTCCCCACTTTATATAATCATTCTGAGGACATCATTAGCTTCAGGGTATAACTCAAGGCAGTTTTCCTATTAAGCTCTGAGAATTCCTCAGCTTCTCTCCAGTCTGTGAGACCTCTACAACTCTGAACTGAGCTTTGCCCACTGTTAAGTCCACCCAGTTCTCAGATGACCACCAGGCAAGGAAAGCCTATCAACACACTAGAAATAACACAGGCAAACCACAGGATATAAATTACTCCCTCTGACAAATTTACAGTTACCTATCTGAGCTGCATCACATTTTGGCCATAGCTGTTATTGGAGGTGAGCAGAAGTTCTGCCTGTAATGACCTCATCATGCAGCTGATTATGGGATGCTGTAGCCAAACACTTGTGATGACACCCTGAACTTGGAATGGGCATATCAATCCCTCAGGCTCCTGTCAGTCATGTGAATCACATCTTTATGCTCACGAGCCCCCTTGGATATTGTCTGACATTGCAATCTTCAGTAAATTACCCTGCCACTGCCAATCTCACCGTTATCTCACAAACAATCAAGCAGGCAATCAAACTGCTCTGAATTGCCAGGTCARGACCTGGGAGGCTGCAAACATCTCCATTCAACAGCAGGGAAAAACCTGCCTGTGATTCCTTCCATGTAAGGTTTTGCTGCAGTTCTGTGAAGTCAGACTCAGATGCTCTCAGATGCATCTTAAAACAATATTCAGGAAAGACAGGCATAGAGCATAACACAATTTACTTTTTCTAACATTATGACTTATACGGCTCTATTCCCCTGTAGTAATTTATCCTCAGATGGCAAGATCCAGGATTTAGGATATTTTCACCTCCTGTGAACTAGCTGATCCAGCTTGTTGCAACAGCAGCAGTGAGCTCTGGATCTGTTCAGCACACACAGCCAGGCCCTGGGCACTGCTGCTTGGTATCAAAGGCTTACACACCCCTGTGCTGCTCACATCCACAGCTGCTGCTCYTATTGACTTTGCTGCTCTGAAATCTCTGCCTCCATGCATGAAAGAGTAGTGGTTCCTGTCAGAATATATCTGCCTTTAGCCCACGTTTGCCTAATTTGCTACCTGGACTATTATCACAGAATGGCTGAGATTGGCAAGGACCTCTGGAGGTGATCAGCTCTGGCCCCCTGCTCAAGCAAGGCTAGCAGATGCTGGTTGCCAAGGTTGCCCACACAGCTTTTGAAATGTCTTCAGGGGTTGAAATCCACAGCCTCAGTGGGCACCCTGCTCCACTGCTCAGTCACTGGACAAAGTGACACAAGTGACATTTGTGCCTGGGGTTGTTCTCCTCAGATGCAGGACCTTGCACTTYATGAGGTTTCTCTCAGCCCATTTCCCCAGTCATTTTATACTGCACTGTTATATATGAAGTAAATTGTTACAGAATCATTTATTTGCATTAGACTCAGCTGATTAAAACCAGAGTTAGAAAAAAAGTACTTTCTGTAAAAGAAAATTCTACTATTAACATAAATTTTAATTAGAATTCAGTACTGTGGGTTTTAATATARATTTCTGAGCTTGTCATCCTCCAAATTTCCTCAGGTATGCTGAATTATTTACATGATTAATTCAATGACAAACCCTCACCACTTGCCTCACCAAAATATTGCTGCTTTTCATGGCACACAGAGCTGAGTTTCAAGGGGGCAGTGACCTCTCTGATACTCTGCATGCTAAAGGGAGGAGACTGGAAAGGGAGCTGAGATGGTGCTGAACCTCCTCCAACAATTTGACACCAACACAAGTCCTGACTTGGCCTTAACTGAGATGAAAGAAATAGGAAATTTTGATCTGATTTAAACTGGCAGCACAGGATTAGCTCTCCATTGCTGTTCGTGGYTTTTCTGAATTCTCAAATCTTTTCAGAAATGAAGCAAGTGACATGGTATCCCTCTTGAAGAGTTCACTTGGCTAATGGATCCACACATTTCTCAACTTTCTATGAACTGTTCCACAAGCTTTTTGGCAGACTTCACTACACAGCATAGAGAAAACTTCAAAGAAATACTTGAAAGTAGATTAACCTACTCATGCATGTCATATTTATGACTGTYTTACTATTGTGTTCCTCTTGATCATCATCAGAAGGACTAAAAAAGCTCTCAGGAGGAACAGTGATATATTTTTATCACATTACTATTCTAATGTGTTTAGAACCTCTCAGCACCAGTGTTCCAGCATCATTGAATACATTTCTCACCATGTCCAGGTTACTGGATTGCTGAACTAGAAAGGTGCTACACATTTCTGCAGAAAGCTAGTGCTTGAGCTATTGGGGTTTTTAAATCCCARTGAGTAAATTATCTACAGTTTCCACAATTCCTCCAATACCTGCAGGTTGTGCTTTGGGTTCAATTCACAATGCACATCAGAATGAGAGAACTTTGACCTGACATCCAGCTTGCTCAGCCAATGCTTTCTGTACCCAGCAAGGGACAATTCTGCTTCCAACCCAAAACTCCTGAGCCCAYGCTCAGCAGAGGGCATCCTTACACTTCACTAGCTGCAGGAGCTGGGGACTTTCAGAGCCTAATTCCTGGAAATTTTTCTTTTTCCAATAAACATTTCAGACTGATGATTAAAATGGAGGTGGGGAGGGGGGGGAACAGCAGCTACTACAAACCCTGAGGGCAAAAGGGTCTTTGATCACTCTAAGGGCAAATTAGTTAATTTATCATGAACCGATTTTAATTATGTGCAGTATTAATATACCCAAGGTGAAAGAATTAGAGATGCTCTATCAGATTATCAAAAGAGTAGGCCTTCTCTGCCAACACAGAAATATATTAATTGAGCTCTAAAACTGCATGCAAAACTGCTTCCACAGGCAGGCTATGCCACAGCCCAGTATATCTAATTACCAGGAAGTTTATCTAATATTTAACCCAATTYTTCACACTTTTGTAGCTTGATCTAATTACTGTTATCTATATTGGCATGTATCATTCAAAATAATTCCTCAGAAGTTCCTGGTGCTCACAAGAAAGGGAATGCTTCTATTTCTGCTCCAGCCCTGTAAAGACTCCCTGTAAACCATCAGGATATTCATTATAACACTGGCTTTTGTATCTAACTGAGAGCACAACAGAGTATTTTTGTAACCCAAACTGCCTTTCAGGACAAGCTGGATTGTAAATCCCAAGTTGTGGTAAAGTAGAATGAACCTGGAGATTGGTTGTGCCTTTGAATACCCAAAAATTTTCCCAATGAGATTTTAAAGCACCCTGGAGGACGAGAGTGGTGAAGCACCCACCCCACTGCCCTGGCCCACTCGGGATCCCTGTGCTGCTGGAGCTCTGGCATCAGGACAAGCCTCATTCCTGGAGGTCCCCCAGAACCTCTGGAGAATTGGTGCCCAAAGCCCAAACCACTCCTTGCTCAGAGCCAGGCTGACCCAAAGGGCTGCAAGGTGACAACAACCTTGAGAAACAATGTTTGCCCAGCTCCAGTGTACATGGACCCCTACAGGTGTGCGGGAGCCTTTTCAAACCATGGAATTTGCAGGCTCTGAGCTCCTTGCTTTCCCTTCTCCCCAGTTGTGAGAGTGAGGTATTGCAGACCACATCCCAAGGGGGACAGGGACAAGCTGGCTAACGTGTGTGAAGGTGATCAGAGCTGACAAGGAGCTGTAACACAATCACATACAAGCACACTCATTAGCTCTTGTCAAAATTTGAGTGCCTACTTTTGATACAGATTTTATACCTGAGCCTACGTGACTCACTCTGGCCCCCATCCACTACAGATTTCAGCTCCTGATTGCATTTAATGTTCCACAACTGACTATTGTACAGGCTCTGGGAAAGGTATTTTCTGTGCCAAGAGTATTCTGGGTATTTATATTGAGAACTTCATAAAATCTTTTGTCTGTGCTGAATTAGAGACCCCTGCTGAGGCAATGCTTGTTGAGGCAAGCTAAATTACATGATTTGCTTTTGTGYTGTGAAATACTTGTATTATCTTAAATGTCACGAGCCTGATGCAGTATCAAGTCACAGGATTTGTAATTTTCTAAAAGCAATTTTTTTCTAAATGTTTATTGCAGGAAGACACTTCTCTTTTCTTTCTATTTTCCTTCTGTCTAATTTCAGAGATGAGTTTTCTTAGACAACTCAAATAAACAGCCTTTCAATCAGTCAAGTGCACTGTCCTGACAGTGAACTTCACTAGAAATGCATTTTTCTTGTGAATTGAAGAGATTTTATACTAGAGCAGCTAGCTGGCTTTCTCTAATTCATTATCTTTAATGTATTGTGCCAAACAGAATTACCACCAACTGTACTTCCTGGTGGGGTTAAAGATATAGAGTAACAAACTGAAGGGCAAAATTTGCCTTCTGAGAGATGCACATCTCTCTTTGGAAAGCCAAGCRGAAAAGAAATTAAAATGTATTTAAAAAGGAATGTGCCACTTTGCATAACAAATAAGAAATTTCTCATTTCTGTTTGGCTTGATATTCTATACTGCTAGGGGTTGCTTCCTTTCCTTCTCCTACCAATTTTAGTCCAGATAATTACATTGTGAGGAGAAATGTGATCTGGGAAGTGATAGAAGCAGTGATTGCATTTAAGCTTTTTTAAAAATTTATTTCTTTTTAACCTGCCTGCACCTGCCCTCTCCAKCCTGATCAAATATGAAACAAACAAATTTAGCAAAACTTTCCTTATTTCCTGTTTGTCTTTCTCTGAGATGACTTAATTTAACTCTCTTGCCAATAAAAACTACAAAAATGAGTAAATTTGAACAGATGCAAAAGGTGGGAGAAGAAAGAAGGAGAAAAGCCTAGAAAGAGCAGCASCAGTGAGCAATAGGGGCTTGTGCCAAGGCTCCCTCTGCAAAGGACAGGATTCTTAAATCTCTCTCCCAAACTATCCTGACACACTTAGGACAAAGATTCCTAAATGTGATGGATATCAACTGCATCCAACATTTAGTGAAACTAGATTTTAGGAAAGACATCKGAGTTTTGCTGTGTATCCCATTGTCTTGTGCAGCTGGAAGTGCTGCAAAGTCTAAGGTGAAATTTAGTTAAACAGAAGTAATTTAAGGAAACTAAAAACATTTTTCTATTTAGGAACAAGCAAATTATTATGAAATAGTTATTGCAAAATGATGGGTATAAACAGCCACAGCAGTGATTTCCTTGTGCAATATGCCAAAAGAAATAGGAATGTAAAAAGGAGTATATCCTCTCCCGTTCCTCAAAATACCATCAGTAATGCCTTAATTTCCTAAAATAAAGCCATGGTGAATTAAATAGGTTATACATGTCTATTAGGGGGATTATATATTGTAATCACAATTACAGGTCTTAGAATATAGCTATTTCTAATCCCTCCAAAAGATGCTTAATAACGATTAGATTACTGAGGGACTGATTAAGGGAAGATATTAGCTTTAGAAGCAGCTGCAGTGAGCAAATTATGTAATCCAAACATGGTTTGGAAAACAGAAGCACTTTCCAATTTAGACAGATGTTAAAAGTGAGTCCATGCCAGAATCCCCTTACTTTTCAGTTAGGTTTTGTCCTCACAGAGAAAAGAAAAAAAAACACCCACAAAAAAACAAACCCAACCAAAAAAACTCCCAAAAAGATAAATAAGAGATTTCCAAGTTTTTTCCTGCAAAGTAGCCTGTGCACCTAACCATGATTATAGTAGCTTTAAACATGTCCATTATGAATCACAGAACCACAGGCTGGYTTGGGTTGGAAGGGACCTTAAAGCTCATCCAGGGCCAGCCCTGCCAGGGGAGGGATACCTTCCACTGTCCCAGGCTGCTCCAAGCTCCTCCAAACTGGCCTCGGGCACTTCCAGACCTAGTTACGCCCATACCTTCATCTGACATGTGATGGTGAGGGCAAAAGCAGGTGAATTTCCCAGGGTTACCTCAGATTGTTCACCCTGCACAGTCCTAAGAGGAGAAAGCAGCTTTGGAGACTCTCTCACTGCTCTGGAATCACATTTTATTCATGCCAGTAATCCACACTGACATCTCATTTTAAATGAAGACTTGTAAGTCTGAAAGAGAAGGGGACTCATCTGCCTCTTCTAGGAATAAACCAATGAAAGGACATTAATCTAAAATGGAAAGAAAATATTAAGTATAATCTTTCATTTTTCTCTTTTTGAACTATGGTATRGAGTTTGCATTGTGGCAGATAATAAGACAAAGCAGGACAAATGGGAAACCCTCTGGAGTCAGTGGCAATGCTCCCCTTGACATCCATAAAATGAAGACTTGGCCCAAGGCATTTGAATCTGATTGTGAGATACAATTGCAATAAGAATGGCTGAACAGGGAAAAAGCTCCAAAATATGTTAAATCTGCTGCCACAGAAGATAGGAAATGATAGTTCCCTTTCAGGGACATGCTGAAGGAATTGTATTTTTACAATATGCAGAGATGGACAGAAAGGAAGGAGGCTCAACTGTCCAGAAAAGACCTCATTTAGGAAAAAGGAAAAAAACCCTATTTTTAGCTACCCTACTGCCTTCCAAAAGAACAGCTTGTGTGTTCTGTACTACCCCAGAACTACTTGCTTATGTTAACAGAGCAATGTTGGTAATGGAGCAGCAAATGAGTTCAACACTTTGCTGCAAATAAACTCAGCTGAGTTTCAAATGAAAACAGTGACTGGGAGAAGAGGCAATTTCTTTAACTTCCAATAAACTTGCATTTTATGTGAAACTTGGCGTTCTGGTAACTAGCTGGATCCTTACTATTGATTCCCATAGCACACTTTTCAGCTTTGTCTAATGAGAAAACTTAATTTTATCTGTTCCTTTATATAGAGAGTCACAATTACATAAAGGTGCAGCTTGAAGCACAGAACACACAGAGCCCTTCCAGCCTCTCCACTCTGGCAAACTCCCCCATGAACACACAGCTCAGAGCACAGATTCCTGGCCAGATGTGCAGAACCAGACATGTACAGAGCTGTGCATCTCAGGCAAAGGCAGGGCTGCATTCTGAGATTTATTAATCATTAAGTGATTAACATTATATTTGAGTTTTGTTGTAGTTCTCGTGGATTTGACAAACTGGTGGTCAGGAAAACGCCTCTGTGCTCACAGCTCACATGGGACAGAAGCCCAGGACATCTCAGAGGAATCTGAACCCCAAAATATGATGGAGCAAACGGCAGCAGCACAAACCACCAAGGCATGGGAGAGACTGAGAGTGCTGCAGTGGCACAGCCTGAGGGGAGCAGCATGCAGGAAACACAGCAGAGCTCMAAGTGCCTCTGGTTCTTCAGGAATGCCCAGAAAGCTTGAGGAGAAACAGCAGCTGAACAGGCGCTGAGCTCCCTTATAAAACATTCTATGGGAATTAATAAGGATGAGACTATAAGAGCAGGAATGATCATTGAATTAAATTGCTRAGACTAATTTCCACCTAAACCCCGTGTGAAAACATGGGGGTCAAAGGGACTTCTCAGGTTGTTTGGATCTTGGATCAAGGTTAAATTTTCCAACTATTTACACTCACAAGAACGAGTAACCATTAACCTCTCTAGACACTGGAAAAAAATTACTTAAAATGCAAACACTGAGAACATCTGGAGAGTTCTCCCCTAAGCCTTTCCAGCTTTCAGCTGGACCATCTAATTTTCTTTCAGGTGCTTTAYTATGGTAAACCAAAATCCATGCAACTCACATGATAATGGAATATACAATTCTGCATTAATTATTAATTCATAATATGATGTATCTGTTGTATGGCAATTCTGTCTGTATTCTTTGCCTTTGACGAGCTCCTGTTTACCCTCCTGGAATAAGTTTTACAATTCTATAGTTTTTCATCAGGATGAGCAGCAGAATAGTGTCACTGGTCATTTTTTCCCCACTTGCCTGTTTGTTTTACAAGAGAAAAATAATGTCCCGGGTAGATAAATAAACCTCTTACTCCAATTTTTCTAATAACATTTCCAACCTTTTTCCTTTCTTTGAGGAAATTCTAATAATACATCTGTTTTCAAATTTCCCTTTATAATCTTCAAAGCATGTAAAAACTGCAAATCTAAGCATTTCACCTTATAGTTTCTTACACTGAATATTAACACAAGTTTAGTGGGTTTTGTTGTATACTTAAAAGCCAATTAATGTACTCTGGCAGTTAGATTCTGCTTTCTATAATTCAGTAACAGCTATAAAGCAAGTTCTAGTTCTCTGAAATTGAAATAGCTTTTGAACTTTTAAAATACTTTTGTAAGCACTGAGCATGTGAAACCAAGGAACGAACAGAGGATTTACGAATTAAAACAAGTTGATGATATTCAGCTGTAGTGAATATCATGTAATCAAAACCAAATASACCTGTTCCTCAGTTTGGGACTTACTTAAATTAAAGCACTCAGCCTAATGACAATTTTACCCTTGATACAGCCCAATGTTGCTTTGCAGCTTTAGAAAATACATTTATAAAATATTTATTAATCAGCAAACAGCGGATGTTTTCTTTAGATTAATTATTGGCCAAAGGAAAGGGAAGGAGTCTCAAGGAAAAAAAAACTGTGTCTGACGCTTGGTTTATAGCAGAGAGCAGAAGCACAGGAAAAAGAATGTATGTGACTTTCTAAAGACATTATATTGAAAGGAGTAAGAAAGTTCCTGTAAATTAAGGAGTAAATTAACCAATCTTGTTGAGGAAGCACAACATCTCAGAACTGCTTTCAGGCCACCATGGAAGGCTCAACTAAACCCAAAAAGACATCTTTGAAGGGAAACAGAGGACACGTCCTATATTTAATAGCCATATGCCTGACACAGGGCAGGGAGAGCAGAGCAGGGATGTCAGCCCCTTACCCTCCATGCACA